>VDFB02150007.1:55477-69486 GCA_007258455.2 Sequoia sempervirens
GATGAGCCTACTAAAGATTGTCAAAAACACACAAGAAGACATGAGGAACCATTTATTTCATGTCTTGTAGAGTCATCCATATTGAATTTTTTTGAAGAGACCATTGCATTCAAGTTGTGGAAGAGGATAGGTGATATCTATCAAACCAAAGGTCTTACTCATAAGTTGTGTATCAAAAGATAGTTGTGTCGGTACCTCATTTTAATGTGTCTTGTTTCTCTTTACTTTTCCACCATTTTGTGATTTGACTCCACTTACCCATTATTCATAATCAATCTAAGAAACCTTCAATTGAATCTCCTATGTTAGATGTTGTCTTAGGGTGTTCTTTCAAAGTTTTTTGTCTTAAAATCCTTAGTGAAATTGGTTAATGGATATTTTTTTGGTCAATTCCTTCTACTATGGCCTTTTCCTAAGTGATATTAGGCCTTTTTGGGTTTTCAAACTTTTTAGGGACATTGGGATATGTCCATATGTCCATGGTTCCTTGGTTCCTCTAGTTCCCTAAATCCTCACAAAGTGAATAATGTATTAGAACTTGGGTTTAAAGTTTCTAGGGGTTATATTATTGCTTATGGTCAACATTATTCATAGTGGAGTTAGTTTGGGTGTGTGCAATATTTGATTGTCATGTGTTTTATATCTTCCTTGCCAAGTTTTGGAATTTTAGAGGCATTTGACACCTTTGCACCAAATTTCAAGATGTGAAATTCCTCTGAAACTCTAGACATTGGCCTCCATTGCATTTAGTATCTTTCGTTTCAAAGTTTTGGACTTCCATCGAACCCGAGAACCCATGATCTCTTTTATCCCATTCTTCCCATTCATTGATCCCTCCCAAACTACTATCCCTAGTCTCTTCTCTCTCCCTATTCCATTTTCTCCTTGGATCCTAGAATTTTGAGGGTTCCAAGAACCTTTGCACTTTGTGTAATGGTTCCAAGTTTCCCTAAAACCTCAAGCTCCTCGTTGGCATTCCCTTTTGAGTTGTGAGCCCTAGTTTCCATCTATCTTTTGAACTCTAAGATTTTAGAGGAAATCATAAACTTTTCCCAAGTCCTTCTCAATGAAAATATCTCAATGTTACTCCCTTCCATAAACTTTGAAATTTTACAAGAACCTTACACCTTTTCACTTTGTGCAATGGTTCTAGTTTCCCTTTAAAAGTTAGAACCTTGACTCATTATCCTTTCATCCTTGGATCCCCTATCTCCTTTGAACCTCTAGAATTTTGAAGGTTCTGTGCACTTTTGTACCTCATCGCTTGTTCCCTTGTTCTCTCATGGCTTTAAACCCTACAAGGCTCCTAGAATTTTGAGAATTCCTTGCACTCTAACACCTTATCCCATTATTCCTTGTTCCTTCTGACTTCCTGCCCTGTACTAATCATCTATTCCTCCTCTCTAGGACTTTAAACTTCTCCTTCATCTTTGCACATGTCCTCATATTCCTCATAGGCCCAAACTCATACCATTGTTCTAGAATGACCAAAAACCCTACCTCAATGCTCTACTCCCACCTTCTCTCTCACCACTTGACTCCTTGGCTACTAGAGTTAATTTGATCGAATCTCGAGGACTTTTAGGAAGATCTTGTGGGCTTTTCTTCATTTCTTAGCATGTCAAACTAGGAATTTCATTAATGCTCATGACATTTGAAAGTAAGAAGAAAATGTTTCTCAATCCCTTAGCAGTATGACTAGATGCATTTGTAGACAATTTTGCATGATCCCATATGTAGATCATAGAGGAAGGATGCCCAATTGGTATGTGTGACCCTTGTAGTTCCCAAAATTCATTAACCTCTTAGATTTCTTGTAAGTTATCGATGTAGGGTAATTTCGCCTACCAATCAACCATTCACAAAATCACTCACAAGCAATACTTTGCCTCAATTTAACATTCATAAAATATGGATTGCTAGCAAACTCTGATTTTATTAATTCAATTACAATTTCAAATACATGGCCTTCCAACAACCTCACTCACACATTCAATCTGCTCTGTAATTGTAGAGTTCATTCATCTATTTTCTCTAGACCCATTCAAGCATTTGTTTGATCCATGCTCCCTTGCAATTCTTCCATTCTTCCTAATCAATTCCAATACTAGCTCGGTCGACTTTATCTTCCGTGAATCCTTTTATTTATTATTTTTTAAAAATTTCATTTAGCTAAGAAATATAGCATCTATCCCACAGTTTTTCTCCAAAAACAAACTCTCATTGGCTAGGAGGCATAACTCTTTTATCTCTCAACCCGCCTTCCACTCTTATTTCCCTTTGCATTCCCCTAATTCACTCCTCAATGGTGATTCTTTCCTCTCATATTTACACTCACAAAATTCCCATATTGTATAACCTTACACCCCTCTTTCAATTGATGCAGTATTCCCACTTAATATTCATATTGGCACGAATTTTGGCTCTCTCCACTACTTGTACCTGAACCCTCTTCTACAAGTAAAATTTCCCTTTATATACCACCTGCCCCATATATTTTTATTTCTTTTCTCACGACCCTCCATGCACTCTCTTGTCCACCCCCTTTGTCTCTCCCTTTCTAATGCATTAACGTTTCCATGTAGCAAACGCTTAGAAAGTGAAAATGTTCAGGTATGTGAGGCATCACTTTCTATTCCCTTCTTACAAAATTTCTCACACTCATTCCTCTTACATGCCTCTACTCCACATATTTTATCCGTGATTTAATTTATAAGATGACTTTGTAAAGGTGTGTCTCTTCATTTCCAATTGCTCAATTGTGCAACCTCTCTTCTCTCTCATTGTCTCACCCACTTTTCCTATCTGCTGTTCACACTTTAAAATGTCTTCACGTGGGCAAAGAAAATGAATCTTCTCAACACCCTTACCTCTTCATTTCTATCTGATGCCACCTTTGTTCATGCTGCCTCTTCGTTTTTTTCATTCACATCCCCTCCAATCTTGTTTTAAATTTGCATTTTAACATAAACAAGAGGTCTTCAACCACCCCCTCACTTTCCTATCGAACCTCTTTTGCAAGGTGTCAACCCCTCTTCCCATTCTTTTTTGCATTTTAATTATTTATGAAGACTTTGTAATAGCGCGCCTTTTCACCTTTTCTAAGCAAATCAACCTCTTAGCCTTTTGTCTGCACTCATTTTTTATTATGCTCAATCTTCACCGCTTAATGGTCAACTATTCTCTTCATTCTGTGAATAATGTGACCTCTTGCAATTTGAAGAATACATTTAAATTGTTTGAATTTCCTCATTATACTATTAGAAGCCCATAAATTTTGCAAGTAGAGACATTGACATTTAATTCATGGAAAAAAAATCATCTGAGAGAAGACACATAATTAAATTTCCCAAAATATTGAAGTGCAGAGTTGACATTTTGACAATCAATGCTCAAACATGTCAATCAAACATGTCACTAATCGCCAGTTTTGTAAGTCCACCGAGACCAAGTTGATTCGCAATCCAAGAGCAAACACCACAACAAAAACTAAACTCAAAATGAAATATTTTTTTGGTTGACGCAAGATCGTGTATGTACCTGGATGCTCCTGCATCAGACACACTGAGTAGAAAGATTGTGAGCATAGGCTCATAATGGTGGAGTTGAGTAGTCAAACTACTCTTCCAGGTTGCCATCAACCTATAACGAATCGCTATCCAAGTGCTCAAGATTAATCTTTCCTTCGTTTTTTCCTACATTGTGTCAGAACACGCACCACCTTCCTCCATCAACACCGCATCTTCCTCCTCCCCCTTGTGGACTCATGTCCACCAAAGCCTGACCCCCTCCGCCAAATACTTTTCACTATCCTCTCCCCTTCTGTGGGTTCAAACCCACCTCTAATCGACCACCTCAACCTACCCAAAATCCTTCTCGACGCTCTTCCACAATCTCTACTAGCAAATACACAACATCTACAATATGCTCTTTTGTCCCCTATACATCTCACCTTTCTATCATCTCCCGGCATTCAAACCAAAACAATATCGCAAATTGATTTAATTCTCATCTTTTGTTCAGAAGGTTGCAACATCGAATTACACCGCTACATCTTTCCACCTCCTCGGGCTACCTGCAACTTTTGTTCTTCTCCTTTTTGTTATAAGATCAAGCTTTCACGCCCACTCTTCCCCGAATCACCAACAATTTTGCTAACATATCTTATTTTCCATTTGTCAAGAACCCTTTGTCGCTTCACTTCCTTCTCTTCCTTCCTTTCCATGCCTCTCCCTCATGGCATTTCTCTACTATAACTTCACCGACCTTTGGTAGGGCTGTTTCACTTCTTCTTTCCATCTCAAAGTTACTATCCTTGTTCTTCCTTCTTTACCACTTTTCTCCCCACCTTTGCCAATACTTTTCCAGCTTCTACTCACACCTTGATCTTTCCCACTTTTTCACAAACCATCTATTCAATCTTCTCAAACATTTCGTCCTCCACTTTCTCCCAATATTGCTCTCAAAACAGTATTCGCATGGGCCTCCTCACGACCCATCCCATCTTTGTCTGCTGCAATTTCACCTCATCTCACATTCTTCGCGGCTTCCAACTCTCAATTGCTCAGGGCTTCTCTACCTGCAACAATCCTCTCGAGCTCTCTACAATCGCTTTACACACTTTCCTCTAGGTGTGAACTACCTCACAATCGGCAATTTGTTCACACTTCCACCCGTAGGTCCTAGTGAATCCTCTCCACACTTAGGATTACCTGCTCTAATACCAATTGATGTAGAGGGTACTCCCTTCTGCCAATCAACCATTCACAAAATCACTCACAAGCAATACTTTGCCTCAATTTAACATTCATAAAATATGGATTGCTAGCAAACTCTGATTTTATTAATTCAATTACAATTTCAAATACATGGCCTTCCAACAACCTCACTCACACATTCAATCTGCTCTGTAATTGTAGAGTTCATTCATCTATTTTCTCTAGACCCATTCAAGCATTTTGCTTGATCCATACTTAACAATTTTACATTCTTCCTAATCAATTACAATAGCCCAGGTCGGCTTTATCTTCTCAAGAATCTTTTTTATAATTTATTATTTTTCAAAAAGTTCTTATAGCCAAGAAATATAGCATATATCCCAATAGTTTTCTCTTCTCCATAACACAGACACTTTCATTGGCTGGAGGCATAACCTCTTTATCTTCACTCAACCTGTCTTTCACTCTTATTTCCTTTGCACTCCTTAATTCACTCTCTCACAATAATTCTTCCTCTCATATTTACATCACAAAATTTACATTGTATAACCCACACCCCTTTCAATTGATGCAGCCCCACTTAATATTCATATTGGCACGACTTGGCTCTCTCTCCACTGCTTGTGTGCCCTTCCAAGAATCTCTAAACCGCAAATCAAAATTTCTCTTTCTTATATCGCCAACTTGTCCATATTATTTTATTGCTTTTTCTTAGCGATCCTCCATGCACTCCTCTTGTCCACTCCTCTGCCTTCCTTTCCTTACAGCGTGTTCATGTAGCAGCGTTGTCGGTCAGAAATGCCCGAGTATATGAGGTGTTGACCTCTCTATTCTCTTGCAGCCCCTTACACCTTTCCTCTACATGCCTCTCCTCCTTCCCATATTTTATCTGCATTTTAATTTATAAGATGACTTTTGCAAAGGTGTGTCTCTTCATTTCCAATTGCTCAATTGTGCAACCTCTCTTCTCTCTCATTGTCTCACCCACTTTTCCTATCTGCTGTTCACACTTTAAAATGTCTTCACGTGGGCAAAGAAAATGAATCTTCTCAACACCCTTACCTCTTCATTTCTATCTGATGCCACCTTTGTTCATGCTGCCTCTTCGTTTTTTTCATTCACATCCCCTCCAATCTTGTTTTAAATTTGCATTTTAACATAAACAAGAGGTCTTCAACCACCCCCTCACTTTCCTATCGAACCTCTTTTGCAAGGTGTCAACCCCTCTTCCCATTCTTTTTTGCATTTTAATTATTTATGAAGACTTTGTAATAGCGCGCCTTTTCACCTTTTCTAAGCAAATCAACCTCTTAGCCTTTTGTCTGCACTCATTTTTTATTATGCTCAATCTTTCTCTTGCCAATGGTTGAGTATTCTTCTCTTCATTCTTAAATAATGTGACCTCTTTGCATTTTGGAAGAATACATTTAAAATTGTTTGAATTTCCTCTTTGCATCATTGAAAACCATAAAGCTTTGTTGGAGCAACATTGACATTTTAATACCACTATCCAATGAGGTTCTTTCCAAGTTTATTTCTCTTCCTCAACCATAACACATCACCTTACATATCATTTTATTATAACACTTCATTTTAGTGATTTTGAGGATTCTGCAACTTTCTTTCGATGAATCACGTGGAGGGGCCCCATGGAGGCTCCCCACCAAAGCAACTTGTTGTTTCCCAGATAAATATTTGCGCGCGCCCTCGTGGGAGGACCACCGGTGAGCATGTTATTAAGATCATTTGGGGTTTGAAAAACCCTATTTTTTCTCCTGAAGGAAAATCTTGTTTAGGCCCAAATGCCCAAAAGGCTTCATATGTGGAAAAGCTTGTTGGAGGTCAAACTTCGACAAGGACACCTCAAAAGTTATTAACATTTTTTTGTACTATGGTGGGGGACGAAGTGGACGTCCCAGATGATATTTTGAATGACGCTATGGAGGGGTTGAAGCTAACCTTGGTGGGGAAATTCTTCGTTGGATGACCCAACATAGACCAGGTACGAAAATGAGCCTCTGACACTTGGAAACTCAAAGGTAGCGTTTCTATAAGTGTTATGCCAAGGGGTCTCTTTCTGTTTACCTTTGTTATCTTTAAGGATATGTTAAAAGTCCTCACAAGTGGACAGTGGACTTTTGATAGTGGATTTAAAAATATTTTGTCTTTATGCAAGTGGAAACTAGGGTTTGACGCCTCTATTGATTTGGGGAAAGTTGCTCCAACTTGGGTTAGGCCCCCTGGGTTGCCACTTGAGTTATGGCATCAGAAGGTTTTTAAAGGAATAACTGATTCCTTTGGTTCTTTGGTCACCATTGACAAAGTTACTCTTCTTAAAGCAAGGTTAGTCTATGCAAGAATTTGTGTTAACATTGAGGTTAACACAGTCCTACCCACTTCTGTTACCTTAAAATCCAAGTTTGGCAAATGGGTTCAGCCTTTAGAATATGAGAGAGCTACGGTTTTCTATCAGGGATGCAATAAATTTGGGCACTTACAAGATGCTTGTAAAATAGCTCCTCTTGAGCCTAAGATTCCCCAAATTGAGACACAAGTGAATGATCTATTGAAGAATAAGACTTTGATGAATAGTCCAAGGGAATCTGAAATCTCAACACCCAATAAAAAATTGTTAATAACTAAAAAATCCTTTAACCCGGATTAGGAAAATATTCCAAATGATATTTTGGAAAGGCTCTTTTTAGAGGCTGCTAACGAACCATCCACCCCGCCATCTTCAGAGAAAATTATGGATTTAGATAAAGAAAAGGAAAATAAGGGAACAACTTCACCTCTAATATTTTAGGAAGAACAACAAAATGAAGCCCAGGAGGAAGGGGAAATTATAAGCCAAAAGAAACAGCTTTTGACCCCAACCTAGGACCACCATGAACCAATTTTGGAGGATCAAATGTCACAAAGCAAAGATGATAAAGGATGGATAAACACTAAGTAATTAAAAAAGAAAAAAACTAGAAATGGGAGGAAATAGTAAAGTTGGTAGACCCCAATTAAAAGAAACAAGAGTCAAAGAAACAACAAAAGATGTGGCAGTAGGGAAACAGAGGACCCTCGATTCACTGGCAGGGAACAAACTGAAAAGGAAGTAGGGAGGTCGACCTCCCATTATGGGCAATATCAGCCTGATATTGCTCCTTAGCTCTTTGAAATTATGAAGATCCTATATTGGAATGTAAGGGGTCTTAATGGCCCATATAAACAACATGTGCTAAAGGCATGCTTAGCTGATGTGAAACCTGACATTCTCTTGATCCAGGAAACAAAAATGAAAAAGGAAAGTTTTGAGAAAACCCTGAAGTGGCTTTGGCCCAGTGTTGGTTTTGATGCCAGTGATGCGAAGGGGGCCTCTGGAGGGATTGCTACCTGCTGGAATTCTTCCTAGTTTAGTGGCAAGTTGAAATTCAAGAATAAGAACAACCTCTTGATTAGTATGGAGGATGGAGATACTTCCATTAAATGGAATATGGGGAATATATGGCCCAAATTCAAGGTTGGATAGGTTGGATTTATGGAATCTACTGGATGGATTTTTGACTAACAACAAAGATGAACTATGGATGCTTGGAGGTGATTTTAATTCCTTGTACCCATCTGAGAAAAAAGGAGGTCTAACTAACTTCTCAGAGAGTATGATGGATCTTTCAAGCTTTATTGACTCAGTGGGACTAATGGATATCCCTCTTATTGGCTCCCACTTTACTTGGACTAACAGAAGGCAAGGTAATCAACTCATCCAAGTGAAGCTGGATAGGTTCCTGATCTCCTCTAACTTGAATATTATGCAGAATGTCTCTCTTATTGCCTTTCCTAGAACGGGTTATGACCATAGTGCTCTTCTTCTGGAATGGGATGATAGGGTGATTAAAAAACCTTACCCCTTCTGATATGAAATCATGTGGTCCCTTCACCCAGACTTTAAATCTCTAATTGAGGAATGTTGAAACCTACCTTGTGATGGCACCTCGATGTTTAGGCTAACACAAAAGTTAAAAAGAATTAAGGAAAAGGTTAAAGGATGGAACAAACACTTTTGGGAACATCTTTACTACTAAGAGGGATCTGATTTTGAAAATTAAGGAAGTCCAAGATCAAATGAAGGCAGGAAACTGAAATTATGAAATCTACATAATAGAAAGGGAGCTTAGAGCCCAATGGCACAAAATAAGTAAGAAGGAGGAAATCTTCTGGAAACAAAAATCAAGGATTTAATGGCTTAAGGAAGGAGATAGGAATACTAAGTTTTTCCACCAATCTACTATGAAGCATAGAGGAAGAAACAGGATCAGATCTCTCACCACCTCTAATGGTACTAAACTTGAAAGGGAAGAATAAATAGCAAATGAGGTTGTTTCCTTCTTTTCAAATTACCTGGAGCCTTCAAGGGTTGACAATCTAGATTTGGGGGAATTCCTGCAGGTTATACCTAATGTTATCATGGAGGAAGCCTGAAATAATTAACTAAGTGTGTCACTATGGAAGAGGTGAAGGATGTTGTTTTCTCTTTTGGAGCTTTCAAAGCTCTGGGACCTGATGGATTTCCTCCCAGCTTCTTCTAAGTCTACTAGGAGATTGTGTCTACTAAGGTCTCTTAATTGTTGTTAAAGATTTTTTAGATTGGGAAGAATCTTGAATTAGATGAATACCACTTTTTTGGCCCTTATCCCTAAATCCAATGAAGCTGCTTCAATGAATGATTATAGACCAATAATTCTATGCAACACTACTTATAAGATTTGCTCCAAAATTATTGTCAATAGGGTAAAGCTGGTCTGAGGAAAAATGATTGCTATTAATCAAAAAGGTTTTTTTCAAAGAAGACAAATTTTGGATGCAGCAATTTACACTCATGAGATCCTGCATTCTATGGATTACAGTAAAAATCCAAGTATGGTGTTGAAATTAGATATCTCCAAAGCTTATGATAGGGTTACTTGGAATTTTTTATTTGCTATTTTGGAAAAAAATGGCTTTAAAGGTAAATTCCTCAATTTGATAAAAGCCTATGTTACTACCTTGAAGTATTTGGTCCTGGTTAATGGTATTTTCCATTTTTTTTCTCACTTGGTAGAGGGATGAGATAGGGAGATCCCTTATCTCCTTGCCTTTTTATCATTATGGCAGAATCTCTTGGCCGCAACATTCAAAAACAACTTAATAATAAGTCTTTGAAGGGTTTTTGTGTTGCTTCTTCTTTATCCCTGGCCTCACATCAAAAATTTGTTGATGATACCATTCTAATGGGGGAGGCTTTGGTGGTTGAAGCTAAACAATGGAAAACTATTCTGGAAAATTATGCTAAAATGTTAGGACAGTGTATAAATTACCAAAAAAGAAAAATATATTTTTTCAATACTAGCCAGCTTGTGAAAGATAAAGTGATAAGGATTTTGGGGTGTTAGGAAGTGGAATTACTTGCTACTTACCTTGGTCTACCTCTTTTCTCTCAAAATCCAAACAATAAATACTGTAACTATATTGTGGAGAAAGTCCAGAAAAAATTGGCTGGTTGGAAAGGCAAATTGTTGAGCTTGGCAGGAAAAATTCAGCTTTTAAAGGCCTCCCTTCAAAATATTCCAGTCTATTATCTTTCAATGTTTAATATATTGGCCTATATTGCTGAGATAATTGAAACAATTCAAAGAATATTTTTATGGTCAGGAGTGGAGGAAAGGAAAAGAATGGCTCTCATCAAATGGGAGAAGGTGTGTGTTACAAAGAAAGGAGGGTTAGGCATCAAAAGATTAAAATTGTTTAATAAGGCTTTGGTGGCGAAAATGGGTTGGTTTCTCTTGGAAAATGAAAAAGATTGGGCTACTATCCTAAGGGATAAGTATCTTAAAAATAAGGATGCTAGTTGTTTTCTAAGGAAGAAGGAGCTTCTGCACGGTCTGTGTTTTGGAATAATCTCCTTAAAGCTTGAGGAGTGTTTACTAGAGGTGCAAAAATGAGGATTGGTAATGGGCTCAACACCGATTTTTGGGATGCCCCTTGGTCCACACCGACCCCATTGTCAAGCTCGGGAGATCTCCAACAAATCAGAATAAGACTAAAAAGGGAAATTGGAAGAAAAGTTTCTAATTATCTAGTGTGGGATAGATGGTGACCCAGATGGAAAAGCTTCAAAGACTATCTAAGTAATGTTATTCTCAGGGGAAGCAGACAATAGAATTGGGACACTACTATTGACCTGCTTATGAAACAAATTGGAAACCCTAACCTCTTTTCAAGAAACAGAAAGGACGAATGGATCTAGACAAAAAAACGCTAATGGTAGGTTCTCAGTTAAAGAAGCTTATGACTCAATGATGCGGCATACTATGGTCTTGGGTTCTTTTGACTGGCTTATGGTCTGGAAGAAGAACCTAATCCCAAAAATTAACTGCTTCTGGTGGACAGTTATACATGGTAAGATCCTCACTATAGACAACCTAAAGAAAATAGGTTGGTATCTTGTTAATAGATGTAACCTTTGTAATGAAGAAGAGGAAACCATCCTACATTTTTTTTTTCAATGTTCTTATGCCCAAGAAGTCTAGGGTTTTTTTCTTAATGCTTTGAAGGTGGAGTGGGTTTTCCCTGTCAATATCCAAATGTTTGTGGAAGGATGGAGCTTTTTCCCTTATTCCCACAATATAATTAGAGACATCTGGGGACAAATTCCCCTATTTTTTGCTTGGGATTTGTGGAAAGAGAGGAATAATAGAGTGTTTAGGGAGACTGCAAGAACTAGCAAGGAGCTATGTTTAATTTTTAAAATACAAATTCAAGAATATATGGAAAGCTACAAGTACAGGCAGGCTAAGAAACAACCAACTCAACATAAGCTAAACATTAAACAACAATGGGAACTCTCCCATGACTTAAATAATGTTAACTGGCTAAAACAACTTATAAGAAGGAGCACTATTTGGATCCCCCCAAATCTTGGATGGGTGAAATGCAACTTTGATGGTTGCTCAAAGGGGAATCCTGGATGGGCTATAACTGGTGGAGTAATAAGAGATGATAAGGGTGCCTTCCTAATTGGATACAACAAAAGCTTAGGAACAACTACAAACAACTTCACTAAGGTGTTTGTTATTTGAATAGGATCTAGACTTCTCAGGGAAAGGGGATACAATAAGGTAATTGTAGAAGGAGACTCAAAGATTCTAATAGACTATCTCAACAATAGGGTGAATATTCCTTGGGAAATTAGAGATATGTCAGAAGATTGTAAAGGAATATTGCAAGAGATTCAATGTGTTAAAATTTTCCACTCATTAAGGGAAGGAAATAGGGTAGCGGATGCGATGGCCAACCTTGGTGTAAATCAAGAAACTTTAATAAAATGGGACTTTAATAATTTTCCTAATCAAATTAAGGAAGTCCTAGCGAAAGACAGACTTGGTGAAAAATACTTAAATAAAGGACTATGAGGAGAGGTTTCTTAATTATTAACATGAGGGTGGGAGGAGAAGGCTTATGAGGATGTGGACCCCATGGATGCAAGATGGAAAGCTGATTGGATAGGGTCAGAGGCACATTTTAAAGGGATTGCTAAATCTCGATAAAAGGAATTGCAATCCAGGGAAAGGACAACCGGATGGGAAGTTTTTGTACCGTGATAGGAAAAATTTAAATATGGAAATAAATAGCATGTGGTATAATCTAAGGATAGATCTTCGATGTGACAGATGGAGTCACGTCGATAATAATAATAAAAGATGGAATAAAACAAATGTTATCATTGTAAGAAAGGGAGGCGGAGCTACCGCAAGCAATAATGATTATGGGCGAAAAGGTGATAATCGAGTGAAATATTTTATGAATTATAGAAAAAACCCTAAGCCAATTGTATTTCAAATGAATTGTCACAGAGTTACCATTAGAACTGAGAGTGTGGAGTTATTGGTTGCGAGTGTTGAGGACTTCGAAGGTAATAGAAGTGATTTCCTTCTCGTTCCCAAAATTTTCCATAGCTCAGATAGCAATATGGGAGGCCCTAGGAAGTGTCCCAAACCTCACAAATTTGACTCACTTCGCAATAATAAGGAGCTCTGGGGTCTTTTTAAGCAGGTGGGTTTCACTCCATATTTCTCTACAATGGAGGGCTATAATGAAAAACTTAGCTACAAGTTTGCTAATGCTTGCAGAGATGGTGAAGTTAACTTGGGTGGGCTTTAGTTTAAGGTGGATGTGAAGCTAATTGCGGAAGTGATGGGTTTGGCTTACAAAGGGACAAAGGTTGAAAAGGTTAGTAATGGTAAGTATTAGGACTATTTCGAGAAGTTTTTTGAAGGAAAAGAAAAACCTAAAAGATTTCAAAATGGGTACTCTAGGGTTACGTTGCCACCTCCATATCATAATGTGTGCTTTATTGTAATGAAATATTTTACTCTCGAAGGCCACTACTAGTCTATCCACTGATACCACTTTCCCATCCTCAACCACATTAGACATCAAGAAAAAATTAATTTTCCTTTTTTCTTGTTTTCCTCTCTAAGCTAGAGTCTTACTCATGGAGCTAATCTACCTTTACATCAAGGCCTCATAAGAGCCATTTGCAAATTCGTTCTCACTAGAACCCCTCAAAAAAATCTTGTTATTAAGATGATCGAAGACCCAAAACCCCAAAGCTCGGTGAAAATTGAGCTTCTTGAAGACCCTCCCCTCCCCACACCTAAAAAATCTAGCAAGAAATCCCAAATCCCTAAGAAATCTGGTAAGAAATCCCAAAATCCGGACACTGCTCTTTGGAAGGATTTACTAATGGTCATGCCGGAGAAAAGAAAGGATATTTCGATGGAGATGGGGACTAAAAAAAGGAGGAGATTGATTTTGTGTGAACTTGGGGAAGAGGTGGACACAATTACTATTCCTAATGATAATGAAATGGAAGGCTTAAACACTGGTGGAAGGAGGTCAAAAGCCTTCTCGTGATGTCGAAAGAACAGAGAAATCAAAAAACCGAAGGCGTCGCTTATCAAAGTGTGCTTCGTTCAGCGAAAGCGATCTGGGAAGGGAACCGGATGAAGAAGGAAGAATCGAAAGGATAAATGGTGATAAGAGGAGAATCATAATATGGGGATGAAAGGCTCAGGAGGGAGGAGGAAGAATGTTATGGATGAAATCAAGGAGGGACAAAATACGCCGAGGCTGAGGATGATGGAAATGGGAGGATTAAAAGACTAGAGGAGAGGATGAAAATTCTGGAAAAGAGGATAAATGAGAAGGTGGGGGACAACAAACTTCATGCCCTCAAAAATTTGGTGAATGAAATAATTGAGG
>VDFB02150008.1:0-10702 GCA_007258455.2 Sequoia sempervirens
TTATTTCTCTTTAATCATCCAATTATTGTTGCACTCAAAATTTTCGTCATATTCACACAACCCTGTAAGAGAATTTATATTCCTTCCCATGCAAGCTATAGATGAAATGTAAATCTACTATCAATTCTAAACATATTCCCTATTTTCCTTGATGGAAAATACTAAAACTTAGTCTTGGAATGACAATGAAATCAAGGGAGTGTGATATCATAATAACTAAGATACACACTTACAATCAAATATCAGATGATCATTATTTTTTTGAGAGTTTAGTGGATTATACAATTTTATTTTACACTATGAGAAATAAGCCAAGCAAGATGCATGCAACTTGAAGCTTCAGCTTCCATGTTTTCACCACATTTATAGATCATCTTTGAAGCATCAATTTATTTTGTTGTAAACATGCAGCTGAAAAAATGAAATTCTGATGTAAAATTCTAAGGTTATAATAAGATCATGATAAGTTGATCCTAAATCAGAAGTCAAAAATTCATTTAGAAAATGGAACATAAAAAAATATTTACCTACAAAGCATAGCCAAACATTTTTGAAAAAGCCGTGATTGTCACATCCTTCCCTTCTTTCTCAATCTACAAAAGAAAGATTACTGGATAAGACATTGATGCCAAAAATTTTGAACTTACAAAAAAGACTAAACAAAACATATGTACCTTTGCTTTCCCAATTGGAAGACAAAAGCTAGAATCAAGAGATTCTCCTAAGATTGGAAAAGACTCGCCATACCTGTCATGATACAACTTAATAATAAATGATTCCATCTTTGAAACAGTGTATTTTCCTTCTAGATAATCAAGGAAATGTATAGTATACCATTCAAAGTTAGAAAATATTTCTTTCAAGATGATTTGACTTTTAAAACTCTCATATTGTCAAGCAAAGTCAACACAAGATTATATGCAATTACTAAAGCATGGTTGTTATTCTTACAATAATTCATTTCAAGAAATATAACAGGATCTAGATCACGGATGGCAGCTTTTAGTAAGCCACGAGCATCTTCTGACGAATAGGGAACCAAAACTTTTAGTCCTAGGCAGGAACCATACCATGCAGCATAACACTGCAAAACAGATAGACACCCAATGAAATTACAATCATCTTGAGCATCTTCTCCTTTACTTCTGATCTCTCTCACACACATAGACACAAAATGACCAATGTTGAACCTAAGAGTGCTGAGCACCAACTCCAGCAGCAACTCCATTTGGTCCTCGGAAGACAATGGGCACAAAGATTTGGCCTGTAGACATATAATTTGACTTTGCTGCAGAATTTATGATGTGATCAATAGCCTATAAACAATTAATTATTAAATATTATTTTCAGGCATGAAAAGAGCCATCATATAAGATAGACAACACAAAATTAAAACCTGAAGTGTACAAAAACATATATGCTATCATCATTACCAAAGAAAAACAAAATATAAGGGATATCAAAATAAATGAAAATGAAAAATATTATGCCATAGATTTATGTCTTTATTATCAAATATAGGTTCAAAATGTGTGCTTGTGATTATTACTCTTGCACTATAATAATGTAGAAGTATGTCTTTCATATGTTGCACAGATATTAAGTGAGCAAAAATGAAAGCAAATTATAATATGCCACAACACTATGTAATGGTTCCCTCACCATCCATGTTGCATTCATTACTCTAAAGGTAGAAATGAAGTAATTATAACAAATTTTACCTGTCTACACAAACATTAAAAATCACAGACTTGAATAGAAATGTGCTTTATTATTCATAAACTAAGGCATGTGGATCACATTCTCAATAGGTGTTGGTCCAAGAATGTACACTAAATTCAATACCCTAGAATCACCACATTGGGATGTCTATAACTTTTCTATTATTGACTTGAATATTCTCATGTGGGTGTTTCAAACATAGACTTAAGATTGCCTGTGAGCTTTATCCCATGCAATTTCTACTGAAAGGCAATACAAAAAAGCAGAAAATTGATTTGTTACATATACAGGCTTCCATCTATGAATTTTATGCTAATTGAAATGTACAAGTGCCAAAATATATGTCTATCTAACAATCAACCTTATACTGAAAACAAAATTCAATATATTATAGAAAAAAAAAAGAATGGTGATGTTCTTAGTGGTATGCTTGAGAAATCAACTCTGACATAGCATCAGAAATTAGAATAGATCTGGAAATGAGTTAGTATGGAAGGAAGAAATAACATGTATAAAAGGAATCAACCAACAGACACATCAACATGAACACAAGGTTTATACTGAAGAAACCCACATGGGGTGAAAACTCCAGCAAAGATGGGGCTGTGCCTTCTTATCAGGTCTTCAACTTGAAAGAATACAAGATATGGTTCAACTTTAGAGAAGTGCAAGGCTATTATGAGTTATCTATAGGCTATTTCAACCTCCTACATTTCTCTTCAATGGATAATTCAAATATGACTTACATTTTTTCACCTGTACTCTGGTCTACCACAAAACCAGATCTGCATGACCTCACAGTACACACACATATTTATGCTTCAAAATAGCTTGTAGTTGTTCATGACTCATTATGAGAAGATGTAGTCACAGATTATTAATCATTCAAACTGTAAACAAATAAATGGTCTAGGAAAAGAGTCATTTCTCATTCCATGTAGGTGATTTGTGGTTCCTGTATTGTCATATTTGAACAAATTTGTCAGCTTATGAAACTGTGAAGGTGACATTGAACTCCAACCTGTCTGAATGACATTAGACAAATGTTTGACATATCCGGCAGTTGCTGAATTTTTTGAGACAATATTATATGACTTTTGATAAATTTTCCAGTTGCCAAATATGCCAAGATGACATTAGATTATTTCTTCCAGCAAAATCGATTCCTCTTCACTTGATTTTTTTCTAAGTTATAGACTTTTTTCACATTACCTCTTCCTTTGTTTAGTTCAAAATATAGCAAACTGCTATTCAATGAAAGGAAGACAAGGGTAAACAATAGAAAAATTGTTTTGAGGGAAAATTTGCATGGTTTGAGTATCGGATGGATGGTTTTGAATCCTTGCATAATTCTACGGATTCATTTCAGATCAATAGCTTATATGTGGGAAGATGGTAGCAGCTCATAGCAAATGTTCACACCATATCCATGATTCCTTTGAAACTAATAATGACAAAAATTAAACAATCTACTAAATTTTGCATTAATTACTTCATTAATTATTGCATTTATTACTACGAATCACATTATTAAAGAGTGCAAAATCACTAAATATTGAAATTGGTTGACAAAAAATAGACATATCTGAAATGCATATATGGAATTGTACATCCAAACTCCAAGGTGACTATATAATGATAGGATTAATAAGATAGAACTGCAACAGTTTATTCAGATTTATTGTCTCAGCCTAGAACAAACATTTTAGAATTAGGAATATAGAAAAGGAGTCAATCAGATGTATTCATTCTCCAAAGAGAAAATAAATTGAAAACAAGTCATTGAGGTACTAGGTGGAACAGTTGAATCTCATCCAAGCCGTTCAAAGGTAATTTCCATTATTTTCTTATATTGCTAATGTAATTCAATATAAGGATATTCGATATTATAAGTTGGTAAGTAATAACTCCTATGGATAAAGGCATGCAACCAATTTTATAGTTGTGGACTTACTGCCATGGTAACATGGACACAATAGGAAGGGCACAACAGTGATGTAGATCACATCATTACTCTACCTATTGAACAAAATATTATAAATGAAACTTGAATAAACAAAACCAGATTTCAAAATTATGTGACAAACAAAATAGCATTCAAAACCAAAAGACAAACACTTAAAGAGTAGTAAAAACACCAACCTGCATAGTAAAATTGAATGTCATGAACTCCACAATGGGTTTCAGTCCATAATATGTTGCACCGACACCAATTCCAGTAAAACTAGCTTGCAATGGCAGAATACATGAAAACATAAATTAGCTATATATTTGAATAATAAAAGATATAAAGGAAAAAAGCCTTTTGATAAGATTTCAATTAGCACATTTTAGCTTTAGAAACTTGCAAACCTCAATGATTGGGGCATCAAGAACCCTGCTAGGTCCAAACTTTTGCATAAGGCCTTTAGAAACCTATAAAGAAACATGAATATAAGTATATCAAATGCAAATATCTCAAATTTTCAAATTTTTAGTCAATTATTCAATAGCAAAGGGTTCTTATCTAATTATTATATAATTTTGATAAAATTTCCACAATTAAATTACCTTATAAGCTCCTTGGTATTCACCAAATTAGTAAAACAACACTCACCAAGATCAGTAGGCACTTTCTGAAAATAACATGCTCAAATCAATACATAATGGATATTAAGAAGTTCTTTAATGGAACTTTAGACTTGTATATGGTATTGAACAACAAAAACCTCTTCTCCCATGAAAAATACTTTTGGATCCGCAAACATTTCTTCCTCAAGAGCCAAGTTAAGTGCATTGCACAATATCATTTGTAAAAAAATGTTAAGTTACAAGCTAAAGCAAAACAAAATTGAAGTTTGTTTATGTATTCATTTGCTATACAAAATTTACTTTTGCAAAATTCATATGTAAGGTGCATTAGAAACAAAAAAAAAATGTAAATGAATTCACTTGCTATAGAGCTAAGATTATGCAACCTTCTAGAGTGCACAATCCCTTCATATAGAAGATATCCATAAAATTTCAACAGAACAGACCACTTTGTGGCAAATTGTATCAATAAATTAAAATAATTCATGATTCCCATGCATAGATACTAAAATGTACTTCTCCAATCTATAAGACTATAGGTTAGTTTATCTCACTCAATATTATAGAATAAAATGCAAAGCTTCAAAGAAAAATGTTAAATAACAAATAACAATCACAAATGATTGATAGTGTATTTCAAGGTTCCTAGACAACTCTGAAGTTGGAAATTAATGAAGGCATAGTCAAGCAAGGAATCAACTAAAAATCATTAAATGAGGCAAGACTGGAAATTGTTATTGCTTGATCTAGCAAAAAAATTGTAAGAAAGTATTTTAATGGCCTCAACTAGCATTCATTAGATGAGGAAAGATTGGAAATTGTTATCGCCTGATCTAACAAAAAATTCAAAAAAAATAGGGTGTCTGCAACTATAAATCTAAACTCTATATACTTATGGGTGTCTGTTCTATAATAGAGGACTGGAGTGTTAGAATTAGAAGGCAAGTATGTGGAAGTTGAGGATAGTCAAAGCAAATGATACATGAAAGTTAATAGTGCATTTTTAAGGGACAGTCATGGGATTGTTATAATAGGGTATTGAAGAGACCTTAATTCCTCTTATGCAAAGATCTAATGTTGATAAGTTGAAGTCCATTGAAAGTAAAGAGTGGGCATGAGGCTACGTGTTAAACCCTTGGCCAAGTTTATCAGGATAGTCAAAGAGTATATGATTGAAAGGGAATATTGTTTAAGGGCAATGATTCATGACCTTGAAAGTATGCTCTTGAAAGAGGACTGCAAAAGTGAGATAAAAGTTTAAACTTCAAAGTATAAAACTATGCATGAGGACAGACAAAATCTTCTATATGCATGATATAAAAGGTAGTTTTCAAGAGCTAATGAGAGCTCATAGTCATTAGTATGAGGGACATGGAAACCAAAATCGGATAGTCAAAACCCTATTGCCTGCCATAGTACATGGGCACAAAAAATTCTCTTTAAATCATAAATAATCAGAAATACCCATTAAAAAATAGGGATATCATTGATGAACATGGCTACCAAACAAGTCACTCACGTGGCTTCCAATGAAAATTTCCCTTGCCTTTTTTATAAGGTCCTCAACAATCCTTTCTTGATACTTCTTCAAGGCTAGGGACAACCCAAGCCTGAGCGCTAAGCCTAATCCACAATTACAAACACCAAACTTAATCAAGAAGAAACCAAAAATTCATACACCCGCAAAGAAAAGTAAATCAATTCAAAAGAATAAGAAAAGAAAAGTTGTACTGACAGTGAAAACAATTAATTTTTTTGAAAAACTCAAAAAAAATACACCCACTTGAAACCAATGTGCAAATAATGAAAAATAACAAAAAATCAAAGGAATGGGTTTGAATTCCTTCACATACCAGCCCGAAGGCTATCAAAAGCCTTGGGAAGGTGCTCTATATTATGCAAAATCAATGTGCCAGCAGGACTCAGTTGCAAATTATCCATGACCCATTTCAAAAGCATAAATACTCTACTCACTTTCATCTACAACAACCAAAATTTTTCTTCCGTTAACACCCTCCATTATAATGATTTTTAGTTCAATGCCACGGTTGACAAAAGAAAATGCATGTTGAATGAGGGGGGAAAAGGAAAATTCATGTCTAATGAGGGAGGGAAAATGAATGAGAGGGGAATGAAAAATTTAGTTTAGAAAAAGTTTTTTTATTTTCTTAATTTAAGACAATTAAAAAATTAAAAATATAATTTAAACATAAAATATATATTTAAGACAAAATTAATATTTTGTCTTAAATTAACGATGATGTCTCTGTCATTGCATCTATGTCAATGATCCTTTAATATTGATGGAGTCTTTCTTAAGCAGATTTTCTTCTGCAAACCAAGGGAAAACCTTAAAACGCGGGAGTTGAAAACCAAATTGTTGATTAAACTTCCAAAATTTCCTCCAACTTGCAATCACAATGTTTTACGCCAAAAACAAGCTACCTAAAATTCCCTCCAAATGCATATACGACTCGACCAAGGCACCAAAAATACCTATTGCTAAAATGCACCCAAAAAAACTATTACGTGGAAGGCATGTGAAAATTAATCTTCATTTTTAGGGGAAAAAATTAATCTATCTACATTGCCATTTTAATATAGGTTGTGAAAATTAAGATAAGCATGACGTGCTCCTAAAATTACTAGAGTTCAAACTTGTATAAAAAGATAACATCTATAAAAATGATCAACACACAATTGATTTCATAGATTATACAATAATTTTTTTTTAAAAAATAATTAACAATATAAAGCCCAAAAGAGAAAATTTTTGCATACCAAAAATGATCATTATTATTTCTATTTTGCATTATTAAGATGGTTGAGTATATCAGCAAGCGAAGATAGAAGTGAATCAATTTTCATTTTTAGGGCAAAATGTTCTTTTTTTAAGGGAAAAATCTTCGTTTTCAGTAGACTAGACCATTATGTTTCTACAATCCATGTAAATTGAATCTAATTGCTTCTAGAAAAAACTACTTGACCTTACATTTTTAAGGCACTGCTTCTAGAAATAATTACTTTTACAGATATAATGTTTCTACAATCCATGTAAATTGAATCTAATTGCTTTTAGAAATAACTACTTGATGTTTTGAAATGAAAGTGTCTACAAGATAGCCCTAAAATGCAATTGGATTGTTTAAATCATATTTTATTAGTGAAATTGACCACAATTTTTCTTTGATACATTTGACATGCTAACACAACAGGAAAATCAAACTGGCTTCAAATCATAGTTAAAAACATTAATGATTCATTAACATAATGAGTAATCAAAGTTAAAGAATGTAAATGTTAATTTCTTTTATAAAATATGTAGAAGGCCTTAAGACTACTGCCAAACAGAGGAGGCAATGCCTTCCACACAATAGGTATTTTTATTGCACCAAGCAACCTAAGTCAAATGGCCCGCTTAGGTAAGGGGTCCCATGAGGGGGCTTAAGCTCTATAGTTACAATTTAAATTCGAGAAAAGAAAAATAATAGAAGGTAATAGTCATTTATTTAGTCATTTTATTTGTTTGACCAATTATTTAGTTGTGATTTTACGATGACCAAATTAGTCATTTATTTAGTCATTTATACTTGTGAATTGCCAAAATTAGTAGAATTTAGTCATTTTAGTCAAGTAGTCATTTATTTTCCAAATTCTACTAATGAATAAATCTATAGGGCATGAGTCATCTGTCTGTGGGGCGTGGATTCAGGCATGATTGAGTCTCCTCATCCCTATGAGAGGTGTACTTGATACCATGTGATTCCATCCCTTCGAGCATGCATAATGACACTAGATCTGATATGCACTCTATTATCTAGCCCTTGGTAGTCGTGAGTAGTACCCATCATGATATTGGATGAACATTTCTTGTTGTGACTTTGATTGTGTGCATTTCCTTCCATGTTTGCTTTGTGATTGATGTGAGTATTGGCCTTACCTTTCCTTTGTCTTGCTACCTCTGTTTGGGCCTTGTGACTATCTCCGAGCACGATGGGGTGGCCTCTTTTGAGTCCACATGGTAGGGAGGTGTTTCCACCGCCATTGGGGACTGGTGTACAGGTTATTGAAGCACCAGTTGGAGTCCTCCCCTCTTTTGTATTTATCTTTCTGATGATGTATTTTATTCATGGAAATGCTATTGTATTCGTACTTATTCCTTTATGCACATTGTACTCTCTTGAGAGAGAGAAAGAAATCATAAATTTAATGAGAAGATATGTGATGATCATGTTTGGCTTATAGGTTCTGGTGTTGGCATTGGACTCACGTGTATTATTACAATTCTTTTATGGATTCTTTCCTTCTTTCTTTTTTTATGTATAATTAGAGCTATGGATGTACTTTCTTCCTTTATGTATCATGTTGTTAAATTTTCAGCGCAATACAACCTACTGTAATAATCTGTGTAGTTGTTGCTAAAGTTTCAGAGTAGCACAAAAAGTTTCAGAGTAGCATAGAAATTTCAGGAGCAACGCTGCTAAAGTTCCGGAGCAGTGAAGAAAGTTTCAGAGCAACGCTGCTAAAGTTCTGGAGCAGCGTAGAAAGTTTCAGAGCAGTGCTGCTAAAGTTCCAGAGCATTTTCCCTGGAGCTATCTTATTTGCTCATGTCTGGTTTTTCTTTGGAGGGTATATTAATCCTCTCCCTTGGGATACATTAGGCCATACTTGGCCTTGTATGTGATCATTTTTAATGTATTGGAAACTACTTTTTGTGTATGTTATCCTTTATGTTTCTTTTAAGAAAATTATCTTGCCCTCTTTCGGCTCTTAACCTTCGAGGTCTTATAGTGGGATGTTACATAAAACTTATTATGAACATCTTGAGTATCAATACCAACTTCTTCAACAACAATCTTATCTACTTGTTCATCAACAAAAATTTCATCAACTACTTGATTACCAACAACAACCATATCATTTATCTCAACATCAATATGTTCATCAAATAAAAAAGAAGTTTGTTCATCTTCAAACACAATTGGAATATCATGCATCTCAACTTGTAACTTACTTTGCTCAACAAACTTTACCTCTGCCTCATTTTCTACCATCCTTGCTTGTCTTTTCCTTCTTTGAATAATCTTTTTGATGGGCCACACAACTCTCTCCTTCACTGTCAAATGCCAACTTGTAGCTTGCCTATACAATTGCTTCATATTAGCCTCACATCTTTCTATGTTCTTACTCAGTTCCTCTTCCCCTTCTTCTTGGTCACTCAAGTCTCCTATGACCATTCCTCTTTTACGACTTGTTTATAGGGTAGCAAGCCCTCTCTTAACACATGTCTCTCCTTCAATTCATTCACCTCTTTAAAGATTAGATTCCCTTTTGGAGGCATTTTTGTTTCTTTTTCACTTCAAATCTTCCCCTCTTCAATCCAACCTACACTCTGATATAAATTTTATGCAAATTAGGGGTGTAAAATAACAAATAAACCTTAGAAAACCACTTATAAGTGTCTTTGTTCATCAAACTATGGGTTTTCCTTCACAAACCCTCATTCTTACTTGTAGCCTTTCAAAAAGGCCTTTTGGGCATATATTTTGACCCAGACCTGATCTACAAAAAGGAGACTCATTTAGGATACCCATTTTTCCATTCTTACACATATCCAAAAATAAATTATGGTTTATTTGTATAGAGCGGCTCAAAATTTGACTGTCTTACATCTAATAGGGTTTTTTTGGACCGTTTCTCTATAAAATCAGAAATTTCTAATTAAGAGATCTTTTTCCAGCATAAATGAAATGATTCCAAAACTTGCAAGGATATAGATAATTCCAATATATAATTTTCCACCAATTTGTAGCATTTTCCCATGGAGGAAACTCGAGTTATGGCAGTTTTTTGCAAGTTTGAAACCTTAGGTAGGGTTCAGAACAGTTTTCACAAAAAATGATCATATATCTCTCAAAAAAATATGAATCTTGCTCAAATAAAAACTAAAACAAATCTAAGACCCTCCTATACAGCATAAAACCACCATTTCATCTGTACAGTGCACCCATAATTCATACAATGTGATAGAAATGGAAAGAAGCAAGGAAAACACAGAAAAATAGATGTGCAAAAAAGAGCTTTCATTCCCCAAACTTCATTCCAACCTCTCCTTTCAAGATTACAAGGCTTATTTCAATGTTCACATACATATTCTAACTATCCCAAACCATATTTGGTTTAGTTACATCAAATTACATTAGTTTACAAAAAAATGCAAAGTTGCTTGACAACTTTTGAACAATCTTGACAACATTTGCATTTTCACTTAACCTTGCACCTAGAGACTCCATAATGACTCAAAATGACTCCAACTAACATGAAATGGCCTAAAAGGACCTTATTACATGAAATCAACACTCACTTGAACAAAAACCAAAAATTCATTGCATAAACCCAAGGGTGCACT
>VDFB02150009.1:0-22346 GCA_007258455.2 Sequoia sempervirens
AATTGATAGACTCCTTAAGGAGGAAATGGGGCATAATGATTCCAGATTTTTACAATCTAAGGAGACTCAAGATATAGATGAAAGGATTGAATAGTTCACCCAGAACACACCTTGCTGCCTTGTGACATCGTTTGAAGAAGATTCATTTGATGAAGATTCGTTTGAAGCAGATTCATTGGTGTTCCAAGAAAGTATAGAGGAGCCTAAAATTCTGATTTGGGGCAGCAAAAGTTTACCTTCCCATTCCCATGAGTTAGCAGCATTCACACATGGAAGAAATAATGAAGAGAAGTCTACAAGTGTTGGAATCCAAAGTGCAAGTATTGATCATCAAATTTCTAGTAAAGAGGTGCTTGAAAGAGTTGAAGATAAGATACAAAAGGATGGTAGCCATTCTGATTTTGGAAACAACAATCATATTTCCTTGCAACATCATGAGGTCACAACTTTTTCACATCAGCTTGGTGGTAAGAAGTTTTTACTAATTCTAAAGTTTTACTTGATGGTGATCAATTCATTGGTGGAGAAGTTGATTTTGTTGATGACACTTGTAGTGAACAAGCCATTCAAAAACTGTTTGTGTTGGGCATTGATGGCATACACGCCTCATTCTTGAATCTGTCGCCTATTCTCCTTGATAGGACAGCGATATCTTGGTTGCTTGGTGACTTCATATTCCTTGATTTCTTATGGACTAGTGGCTGTCCAAATTGGAATCATTTAGCACTTCCTGATGTTGCATTGAGTACATCAGCAATTTAGTGGTATGGGAGTGTTGAGGGGTGTCTTTCTTTTTGGATTGAGATGGAGTGTGGAGCATTGTTCTTTGATTGGCATTGGTTTGGTGTTATGTTTGAAAACATTTATGTTGCTGATCAGAATTATGACGAGTTTTGGTATCCTTTTGTGATGGTTTATTGGCATATAGGGGTTCATTTTCGTATTGTCTTGCTATCCTACATGCAAGGATGGTTTAAGTTTGGGTTGAAGTTTCTTGAGAGGTTGTTTCCATCCTTGGGCATGAGTAGTTGTGTCTCTAGGGACACGCATTTCCAATGTTGTTGCAGCTGTTCAACTCCTTGCACGCTAATTTTCCTAAAATCAGATTTTGAGGGGTTCACTTCAGATTTCATGGGCAGTTGGTATACTCTTTTTTTCTCTTCACAATCTCTTATCAATGATGGTTTTTGGTCCCACAAGTGGGAAATGATGTTTCATAGTGATTCAGATCAGATTTGGATGGTGTTTAAGTTCTTTTTTAGTGGTTTTCTCTGTACAATTTCTTGCACTAGTGTTTGGGGCAGCGAACCTTTGTTTGTTTTGGGTCAACTTTTTGAGACTTTTGGGTAGAGTTTGGTGGAAGTTTTTAGAATTTTTTTTGAATATGTTAGAATTACTCAGAGGATGCATTATACATCCTTGAGGAGCTTTGAGGATGCAGCTGCTATGACTTTGCAAAGAACTTTTTTTTCTTTTGCCAATAGCTATGAAGGAGTCACATTTGTTGTGATTCGGTTTGATGCTTTGAGGAGTTATGTTGATGAGAATATTTTTGAGTTGCTTGGATTATTCTTCATTGTTCTCAGAATGGTGATTGACATTGACATTGCAGATGTTAATTCCTCAGAGTTTATTGGACATGAGACAATGTTAGATTTTGATTCAAATCCTTCCATGTTGTTCAACTTGAATTTCCGGCATGTTATCCCTTTGAGGCTGCAGGGATGGTTTATGCAGTTTTGGTGTAGTGATTTCATTCATATGATCAGAGTAGAGTAGCATCAGCATGGTGGGACTTTTCAGAGATGGACATGGACCTCAGATCCCTATGGTTTTGGAAATTTGGATCAGTTTAGGTGATGTTATGCCAGCAGCATTGCTTGAGGACAAAACAATTTTTTGGGAAGAGGCGGACTGTAATATACATTTTAGCCGCCCTCTTTTGCTAATGATAGCAGCCTAATATTTTCGGAAACTTCCATTCGTCAAAAGAAAGGTAAAATTAGGGTTCCTATTTTATAGGAGGTTCGATGCATTTTTGAAGGTTTGCATAGTTTTTGTTGATACATGTTTATTGGAGTTTTACAGGTTTTTGGAGCTTCAAGTAGTTGTAACATGCATCTCTATCGACAACCTTTCGAAACTTACTATTTTATCATGCGATTTAAGGTATTTTGGATTTGGACTACGAGAATCTTTTTGGGTTTGGAGAGCTTCACAGTGATATGACATGCAAAGGCATTGGACAACTTTTCAGAATTTACTATTTTTAGTAAGTTCTATTTCTGGCAGTGCCATCTTGGGCAGTAGCATCAGCAGTCAGCTCAGTTTCCATTTCGGGTAGTGCAGTTTGGAGCATATTTTGCTTTTAGCATTTTGAGGCTCATTTTAGGTAAAATGATTTATTCTAAGTCATTAATGTTATAATTTCTTATTGGCCCCTTGGCCTAGTATTAATGACCTAAAGTTGTTTTAAAAGGTGGCCTTTGAGGGTGGACACCTCATTGAAAGATTATTTAAATATTTCTAAAGTAAATATTTCTCCTCAAGTCTTGGACGCCTAGAAAGGTGAATTTAATGTTTTATAAGTTAAAATATTTCAAAAGTGAAATGGGTGTCCCTTTTGGAGGGAAAAAGTTGGAATTCGAAGAGTCACCTCAAAGTTCTATTTAAGAAGGTTTTTTCTCCAGCTTTTGGCATCCATTGTTTTATGCTATTGTTATGCTGTCGAAATGACTTCATAGATTTGGCTTCGAGGAATGCATACCTCCTAGCGAAGAACCAATTTCGTGTTTGAAAGATAACACCTAGTTGGGAATATTGCTGCTTCTCATCCAGACTAGCAGATTGAGCTTCATTGTTGGCGAATTCTGGTAATATTCTCAGTTTTTGTATTGCTGGTTATTATACAGCTGAAGTAGATTTTTGTGTGCAGCTCTTTGAGTGATTTTTGTTTCATTTTGGGTATTGATGCAATCAATTTCAATGCTAATGGCAACCCCTTTTGTAGAAAATCAGATTTTAATTTGAAGTATTTGAATTTATTTTTGAAGTTCGCCCCTCTAGGGAGGCCGTACCTTGCCAGGGGCTGTCTTGGGATTTGTGCATAATTAATTGATGAGCTTTTGATGCAGTTTATGTGTTGGATATTGGGCGCCATCCTCCTTAAGAGCTTTTGCATTTCATTTCAGGTCATTTGGAGATGTTTTGAGAGTGTTGTGAGCATTTCAGTGTGTTACAGTTTGCTAGTTAGACATTTTCTGTTTGCTGGTTATTATTATCAGATTTCTTGTAGTTCAGTTTATGACTTGTATTTCAATTGTTGAGAAGATTAGGAGTGGGAGAAATCATCCTCTATCATTTGCATTGATTATACAATTGAAACTCTTGTAAAATTGCAGATAATTTGCATTGTAAGGCTGAGAATTAGTAGTACTATTCTAGTCATTTATATTTCTGAATTTACTTTGTGTTTAAGCAAACATTGTAACCCCTGGATGGTTTACTGCCAAACATTTGTATCTCTCAACTCTCACCCACTTTTTAAGTGGAGAATCCCCACTGTTATGTGGATGCCTGCTAATAGCAGATGAATTGTATTTCATTGTAATTATCTTCCCCCCACTGAACAAGTGGTAGCGTGGATTGCTCATGGTCGGATCACCGCCTACATTTCATTTCCAGCTTTGTATTTCAGTTCAGATTACTGCTAACAATCCCATCACCATAAGCTATCACGTCGCCTTCAAAAGGATCTTGGTGAACTTTCTAGGTGAAGGTTACTTTCAAGTTGGATATCTTTTCGGATCTAATGCTAATCTTTAGTGTTGTGCTGGTTTGGTGCTCCAAAAATTCAAGAAAAAACTAAGGGGCTTATTTCAGCACACCCAACCACAAGGTACAGGGACATTACAGCCCACCACACTCCGCGGGTCTCGACCTCAAGACCTCGGCTCTAATACCACTAAAGCCCAACCACTACACCAAAAGACCGGCCTAGTAGTGAGGGCGGCTACCCAAGGTGTTAAGGGTGGCAACTAGGGAGGATCTTTCACCATTGAAGCCACCACCGGAGAATCTAGGGTCTTACACAAACTCCCACAGACACGTGGCCTTTTTGGGATGCACCCAACCACAGGGTATAGGGACATTACAAAGACCAATCGCCCTCAAAGGTAGTAATAGCAAAGATCAAAGGTGTTTCAATCAAGAGACTTACACGTCTAGCACCAAGGAACAATTTGCCCAAGCTTGGATGGTGAATAGCCTTAGCATAAGTCCCACGTGCTGAAAAGATATTGCTAGCAGCAAAGAGATGAATCCTTAATGGTTGATTTTACCAAAAACTGATCTATGCTTTTCCAAACCCTTAAATGATCTTCAATTCAATGCCTCAAACAACCCAATGCAAATACCACGTGCCATGAAAGGATTTCTTTAGCAGCAATAAAGGTAACTGGTGATATTTACTTTCAAATCTATAGATGAATAATCGTCAAACCCTTAAGTAACTTCTTCAATTATTCCATAATGAAGCTCAGATTGGACTCCTGGATGAAGCCCACACCCAGGTAATAATCTCAGCTGGTCTTTCACAGCCTCAAAATTGCACAACCTATGAGAGTTTTCATTCCCCAAGGCTCAACAATGGTAGAAACCCTAGCTGGTTCCTTCTCCAAGGATGAACTTCAAAGTCGTAAGTTTTTAATCTTCAAGAATGAGAATCCATTTACTTTTTGAAACCTTATATAGCCTCCTCAAGGAGGTCAATCCCTTCTAGTGGCTTCTAAAATGCATTTAATATCATTTAAAATAATATAACTTGTGTGCACATTGACTTTATAAAATACTTTAATATTTAGCCTCCAAAATATAATTCATTAATGCACTTTTAAGTCACTTAAATGAGGGTCATGGCCCCATTGAGCATAAAGTGACTTTTTTACACTATATTATAACTTTTATATTACTTTATTATCATTAAAAAGACTTCAAAGATAATAACTTCATAACGACCAAGCCAACTGAGCAAGGAGATCGACACTGCAAACCCATCACATTCAGGTGCCTTACTAAAAATAGCAATATCGATTCCATTGAAATGGTGACTTACTATAAATAGTAAGTGTGAAGAATTGAGTCAAACGAAGGCCAATCCTGAACCCAAATGCACTCTGAAGAAGAAAACATGCCCTGATGACTGCCAAGAAGGACCCTCTAACAATCAGTGTTAGCCTACGAGGTTCAATTGATAGGCTAATCCTCAAAAAACTGACGCTCACGAAAATGGGGACATTACATAGATTGGATTTCAAGAATGGAGAAGTATTTTGACTTTGAATCAATTGAAGACCCAAAGAAAGTAAAATTTGCTTGCACTAAACTAAAAGGACACGCATCCTTATGGTGGAACCATTTGCAGAAAGAGTGATAGAGAAGAGGAAAAGAGAAAATCAAGTCATGCGATAGAATGGTAACCAAAATAAAGGCCAAATTCTTGCTAGCGGATTATCACCCAAGTTTATTTTGAAAGTTGTAAAATTTGAAACGACGAGAATCCAATGTCAAGGATTACACAGAAAAATTCTACAAATTGAGTATTAGAGTAGGACATGTTGATGATGATGTTGAGAAGGTGTCAAGGTATGTGAATGGATTACGTTTATCAATTCAAGATGAGATTAATATAATTAGAATACACAGTGTGGAAGAAGCTTACTGGTATTCCTTGAAGGAAAAAGAGAAATTAGCAAGGAAACGACAAAATAATTCAAGAGGAAGGGGAAACTATTCTAGAGGTAGAGGAGATTATTCTAGAGGTGGTGGATATTTTGGAAGAGGATTTACTCGTACATGTTATCAATGTGGAGAAATTGGCATAGGGCATTTGAATGTTCATAGATATAGTAGAGTATTGGAAAAGGAAAAGAAGCTAGAATTCATGTGGCCCAAGTTGAGGAAGAAAGTGTGGCTTCACCCAAGCGTGGAGAAGAACTAGAGGATGAAGAATCCTTGATGCTAAGAAGAATTTTATTAAAATCAGAAAAGGCAAAAGAAGAACCAGTATAGAAGAGGAATTTATTTAGAACCAGATGTAAGTATGGAGGAGAATGTTGTAGAATCATTATATATAGTGGCAGCACTAACAATTTAGTGTTAGAAGAGATGGTGGAGAAGTTGAAGTTAAAAAGAATGAAGCATCCTAGTCCCTTCAAAGTTTCTTGGCTGCAAAAGGGACATCAGTTATTGGTAAGTGAAGAGTGCTTAGTAAATTTTCATATTGGTAGTTATAAGGATGAGATATTGTGTGATGTTATGCCAATGGATGTATGCACATTCTGTTGGAAAGACCTTAGCAATATGATAGAGAAGCCATTCATGATCGCAAAATAATTGTTATAAAATAAAGAATAGAAAAGAGTATGTTTTAAATCCCATGAAAGATAGGGATGAGGAGGTGGAAAATAAACCCAAAGTTTGTTTAGTGATTGAGATGCAATTTTTGAAGGATTTGAAGAAGGAGAAGGCATGTTTGTCTTTCATTCCTAAGCCTGTAGAGGTTAGGAAAATAGAGAAGGAAGAAATACCCATGGAGATTCAAGAGATCTTAGATGATTTTACATAAATTTTGATGGAGGAGTTTCTTGACGGATTTCCACCTACGAGGAGCATGTCATTGCATAGATTTGATCCCAGGGGCTAGTTTGCAAACAAAGCACCATATAGAATGACACCTATGGAAAATGAGGGTAAACAGACAAGTGCAAGATTTTTTGGATAAGGGTTTGATAAGAGAAAGTTTGAGCCCATGCGTTGTACCAATAGTATTGACACCAAAGAAGGATGGGGAATGGTGGATGTATGTTGATTCAAGGGCTATAAATAATATTACTATAAAGTATAGAGATGGATGATATGATGGATTGTTTGAGTGGAGCTAAGTACTTCACCCAGATAGAGTTGAAGAGTGGCTACCATCAATAAGGATTAGAGAAGGAGATGAATGGAAAACAAAGTTCAAGACAAATGATGGATTGTATGAGTGGTTAATAATGCCATTGGAATTGACAAATGCTCCTAGTACTTTCATGAGGTTGATGAATGAAGTGTTGAAACCTTTCCTTGGTAAGTTTTTCATTGTTCGTTTGGATAATATTTTGATTTCAATAAGACAAAGGAAGAACATTTGTTGCATGTTAGGGCAGTTTTGTAAAGATTAAGGGAGGGAAAATTGATGGTAAAGTTAAAGAAATGTAGCTTTATGAAGAAAGAACTAGTGTATCTAGGTCTTTTTGTGTCCGAAGAGGGGTTGAAGATGGACCTAGAGAAGGTCAAAGCAATTGTAGATTGGCCTTCACCTGGGAGTATGTTTGAAGCTAGAAGTTTTCATGGCTTGATGAGCTTCTACAAGAAGTTTGTCAAAAACTTTAGTGGGATTTGTGCTTCAATCAAAAAGACAATGAAGGGAAACAAGAAGGAATTTCAGTGGACAGCTATAGCAGAAAAATGTTTTCAATTGTTATTGAAAAAGGTGATAGTACAACCGGTATTGGGCTTACCATATTTTGGTAAAGTGTTCTAGGTAGATTGTGATGCAAGTGGATGTGCAATTGGTGGAGTTATGAGTCAAGAGGGGAGGCCCATTGCTTAATTTAGTGAGAAATTGAATGAAGAAAAAAGAAAATATTTTGTATATGATCAAGAATTTTATGCAATAGTACAAGCAATAAATAAATGGAAGCATTACTTGTTACCCAAGGCGTTTGGATTGTACATAGATCATCATGTGCTACAATTTATAAACAGCCAACATAAGTTAAGTCGGAAACATATGATATGGGTAGAATTTTTGGAGAGTTATTCCTTTGTTTTAAAGCAAAGAAGTGGTCAATCTAATAGGATAGCAAATGCACTCAGTAGAAGATGTTTGTTGTTGAAAGAAATGAGAGTAAGTGTTGTTGGTTTTGATGCAATGAAAGAACTAGATAAGGGTAATACAAATTTTAAAGAAGCATGGACAACATGTAAGAATCCAATGGAAAAAGATTAAACTACATGGTTGGAGTATTTTATTCAAGAAGGTTTATTGTTCAAAGGAAAGAAATTGTGCTTACCCTAGGGGTCAATGAGAGAAACTTTGATTAGAGAACAGCATAGTGGAGGTTTAGGTGGGCACTTTGGAGTTGATAAAATGTTGGCTCAGTTGAGTGAAGGGTATTTTTGGCTTGGAATGAGTGCAGATGCAAATAAGCTAGTGCAAGGTTGTAGAATTTTCCAACATGTTAAACGAGAAAGACAAAATATAGGACTGTATTAGCCATTATCAATACCAAAGAGTGTAATGTCCCCATTTTCGTGAGCATTTGAGTTCGATGGGTTAGTCTATTACTTGGACACTTGTAGGCTAATATGTTTGGATAGAGGGTCTCAGTGGCAGATAATGGTGGATATTGGCATTTCCACCCCTTCAGTTCAGTGTTGGGCTCAGTGCAGGCCTTTGCAGTTCAGTGTTCGCCAGCTTCTGACGCACGTCAAAACACTGAGAATTGAGGGAGTTATGAATATTTTAGTGGTTAAGTCATTTAATATTATAAAGTTATGATTTGACTTTATAATAATTAAAAGCCACTTAAAATATTTTAAAATAATGACTTAATAGTTATAAAGTGAAAATCAAAATCACTTAAGTCATTTTAAAGGTACGCCAACTTGGTTGAGTGAAATAATAAACTATTGAAATAATTTAAATGCATTTTAAATGTATTTAATTGCAAAAGTGGCGTCACTTTTTGGAATTTGTGCCTTTTTGGAGATATAAGGCAAAAGGGGCAATTCAACCTCATTATGAATGATTATTTGAAATTGCTTCTTGGTTTCTCTGTGGTTTGCCTGAGACAAGGGTTTCAGTATTTTCTTCCATTGAAGAACGAAATCTCTTCAGTGATGTGCAATTTTGAAGCTGTGGAAGACCAGCTGAATCATTGCCTGTGAGAGCTTCATTCAGGAGTTCTACTTGTGCTTCATCAGATTTATAGAGGGTTTCATCAGTTTCAGCCATTCCTGCCTGGCATGTGCAACAATTATTTATTTAATTATTCTGGAGAGATTCGGGTATGTTTGTTGCTTGTAATTTCATTGTAGTAGTTGAATAATGATTAATACATTGATCGTTGCTCAGATCTAGTTTACATTTTAGTTTTATTTCCATTTATACCTAGCGCACTTCTACATTTATTGCTTGAATTTCATCAAATCAAACACAAAAACACAATTTTAGTTCAGAGGTTGAGGTTGAACCAGCAAGGTTCATCACAGTGGTATCAAAGCGGTTTCCTGCCATCCTGTGTGGGGAAATTGTTTTTCATATACAAAGATAAAATTCTCAGAATTTAGTATTTGGGAATTTATTGAAAATTGCAAAGACGATCAAATTCAAAAATATTTTAGGTTATCTGGTTTGAAGAATTTATTTGAATTTCCGGAATATTGTTATTATTGGTTGAAGGTTAATTTTAGAATTTTCTGGGTTTGCTATTCACTTTGGTGGCCGTACAGAGACAAATTTGAAATATCAAATCGGGCCCAATAGAGACGTCTGAGTTTTGTTGTCGCCACCCACATCTGACCTTGTCGCTAAAAGACAAATCAGAAAGAATGAAGATCGAATATTTTCTAAGGAAATCAAATATTCTTTACAAGTTATCGGAGTCAGAATAAGACAAATAATCTTGACGCCTAGATGAAAAGTTCGCTGCAAGTGAAGACAAACCGATAAACAATCAAATTTCCATCTCATTTTCCTGCGATAGAAGACAATTATGGGATTGTCGGGAGTATGAGGGAAGTCGCATATAAAGGAGGTCAACGCATGTTCTATTTTGGTGAAGACGTGGGAGATTAAAATTTCATTCAAATCTCTTTACCCAAAGTGCGCACAAGACAAAGAATAAAAGTTGTGGCAAATAAAGACTGATTTACAGGAGTCATGTATTGGAGGAGAAACCTTTATCGGGAGCTGCTTGCTGGGAAAAGACGTCTAAAATAAAATTGATTCCTAACATTGTCAGGAGCTGATTGGGACGCCCAGAAAAGGCGATTATAATATTCAGGAGTTGAATATTGTGAAGTTCGGGTAAGACAAAGCAATATTGAAGCTAAAAAGGGATTGGGCCTCTCTAGAGAGAGACGTAATTACACCTCTGGCGGGAAAGACAAATTCAAGGGATTGATATTAAATTGATTTCTATTTTTTTATTTTGGAGTTGACGTCTTTTGCTGGAAAGAGTCGCGCATTCTCCAACAAATCTGGGCACATCCTCATGCTTTGTCACCAAATTTGGGCGCATCTTTCTGAGTCAGAGACGACACCTCAAAGGCATCAAACCAGGCACAACATTTCTGTATTTGATTTAGGGGATCACAGGCCTTGGCTGGCGTCTATCCAGGTGCATAGTATTATTTGCATTGAGTTGATGTCACTACAATATTCTATAATCTGCACTCCATAAGATTAGCAATTCAATTAGGTCTGCAAGTATTAAGTCTCCTTTGCTGCTATCTAGATTGTATTGGTGATAAGCTCTGTATTTTTCATCTAGACTGTAATATCTGAAATCAATCTTGAGTTGGCATTGTCATGCTATTATCAGATCTTTGCAATCTGTCTAGGAGTTTTATTTGCCATCTTATGAAGTTTGATTGGGCATGGGAAGAGTATGACAAAAAAATGATTACTGCAGAACTGAATATTTGCATTTAAATCCAGTCACCTATTTGCATTATAAGACTACATAACTATTGGCATCTGCATCTGAAGTCATTGGTTAAGGCCCTTATGCATTTTATCAACATCCATTTCGAGAGAGAAACAAATAGAAGTAATTTTCCAGCGTTAAAGAGTTGGTAAGCTAACTGTTTGACAAAATCTCCGGAGGTAAAAATTCAGAAAAAATTCAGAATTATGGCTTCTAAATTTGTTGATGAAGTAATGGCTGCTTATGAGGAATATGTAGCATTTCCAGATAAGATCAAAGATTGCTTAGACTTCGAACAATATATGGAGCATCGGATGGTTTATGATAAGCAAAGAAGCAAATCAAAGAAATGCGAGCAGCAAAATGTAGAGAGCATTTTAGATAATATTCAGCAAAAACCTATGCCTTCACAACAAAGATTAGCTCATAGCTTGCAGCAGTTTGAAGACTCCATTTCAAGACGAAGCTCATCACAAAACAAAAAGAAATTGAGTTTCTTTGATGTGTTGGGGTTAAAAAGGAATCAATCAGCAGATTGTGATCTTCAACCTACAGGTGGACATGGGATTGAAACTGAAGTGGTGAATGATAAGGGAATTATACATCATGAAAATAGTATGGTGGAACCCCAGAACGTTGACACTTTCAGTGCTCAAGAAGTTGTTATCAAATGTGATAACAAGTCTGATGTTCAAGACAACAGCCTTTCACTTGAGCGAGATGATGATTTGAAAGTCATGGCAAGTTCAGAAAATATTGTGAAAGGTTCTCCTACTATTGGCACGCAAGATGAGCGTGTCATTAACAAGGAATGCATCGTTGATTCAAGTCACAACAAGTCTGATTTTGTATATCAGACCTTAGAAGATGTGAGCCAAACACAAGTTTTGTGTGATGGGTGGCTACAAAGAGCTAAAAATGCAAAGATGTTGGCTGCCAATGCAAAACAACATTTGCAGGAAGTTAAGGAATGTTGCAGCCAACTCGATCAATCGAAGAATCAAAGAGAGTCACAATCACAGTTGGAGGAGCTTATAGTGGTAGTTGGTGAGGATCATATATCCACGGGTTGTAGTGAGGACGTGGTTACATCTGTCACGGATATAGGTGCAGTAGTCTCAATTGGGATGAGTACTTTGGTTGAGAGCAGTAGAGAACCACTCGTTGCACTTGGTTCTTCGAAGGTCAGTACCATGATAGATGATGCAGGACAGATTACTCATAGCTCTTGTGTCACAGTGGTGGATTCTCCTAAGAGTTGTGTGTTGGTACACGACGCTACTCCATCATCTTCACAGGGGACTCGCAGAGTGTCATCTGGTTGGGAGTATGGCTCTCATGTTGATTTGTTTCCCTCTCCTGGAAGCAAATCTGTTGCTTCATCCCATGCAGCTGATTTTGTGTCTCAAAGTCAGAGTAATCAACTGCCTGATTTCAGTATTGCTAGTAATGAGCCATTGACCGAGGTTGGAGCGTTCTATTGCAGCTACACAGTGAGGAGTGCTCATTACTTTTCTTTTGATCCACACATGGAGGACTTGATGATACATCGATGTGGATTGGCTTCGGGATTATACCATCCTTTGTGGGTTGGGTATTCACCATCTTTAGTAGATGGAATCAGTGGCTGCCAGTACTCGAGTCCGTCATTTGTGGGGGATTACTTGCAGCATCAGCACATCCATGGGAGTCTAGCAGAGCATAGAGATAGTTGTGATACAGACACTTTCAGATGTTCATATCTCCACAGTACGAATGGATGTGTGTACAGATTATATTGGGATCCAGGTGGTGACAGTGTTAGTGTTGCAGTTTGGATGGGTCCCATGGGTTTACTTCACCATTTTCAGCATGGTGAAGTTGAGATCAGTTTTGCGCAAGGGAAGTCGGAGGGTATCAGACATGGTAGACATCCATTCTGAGTTTGGGATCTAGGTATATCTTGCGCAATTGTGTTTATGCTGGTGCTATGGGAGTCAGTTAGAAATATGTGGGACATTTCACAGTTCTTCTTTTGGGTCCTCCGAGGAGTGGAGTTTCTTTGCAGTCATGATTGCTTGGGGACAAGCAATTTATAGGAGGGCGGACTGTAATGTCCCCATTTTTGTGAGCATCTGAGTTCGATGGGTTAGTCTATTACTTGGACCCTTGTAGGCTAATATGTTTGGATAGAGGGTCTCAGTGGCAGATAATGGCGGATATTGGCATTTCCACCCCTTCAGTTTAGTGTTGGGCTCAGTGCAGGCCTTTGCAGTTCAGTGTTCACTAGCTTCTAACTGCACGTCAAAACACTAAGAATTGAGGGAGTTATGAATATTTTAGTGGTTAAGTCATTTAATATTATAAAGTTATGATTTGACTTTATAATAATTAAAAGCCACTTAAAATATTTTAAAATAATGACTTAATAGTTATAAAGTGAAAATCAAAATCACTTAAGTCATTTTAAAGGTATGCCAACTTGGTTGAGTGAAATAATAAACTATTGAAATAATTTAAATGCATTTTAAATGTATTTAATTGCAAAAGTGGCGTCACTTTTTGGAATTTGTGCCTTTTTGGAGATATAAGGCAAAAGGGGCAATTCAACCTCATTATGAATGATTATTTGAAATTGCTTCTTGGTTTCTCTGTGGTTTGCCTGAGACAAGGGTTTCAGTATTTTCTTCCATTGAAGAATGAAATCTCTTCAGTGATGTGCAATTTTGAAGCTGTGGAAGACCAGCTGAATCACTGCCTGTGAGAGCTTCATTCAGGAGTTCTACTTGTGCTTCATCAGATTTACAGAGGGTTTCATCAGTTTCAGCCATTCCTGCCTGGCATGTGCAACAATTATTTATTTAATTATTCTGGAGAGATTCAGGTATGTTTGTTGCTTGTAATTTCATTGTAGTAGTTGAATAATGATTAATACATTGATCGTTGCTCAGATCTAGTTTACATTTTAGTTTTATTTCCATTTATACCTAGCGCACTTCTACATTTATTGCTTGAATTTCATCAAATCAAACATAGAAACACAGTTTTAGTTCAGAGGTTGAGGTTGAACCAGCAGGGTTCATCACAGAGAGACCGTGGGAGCATATTAGTATGGATTTTGTTCTGGGATTGCCTTGAACACAAAGAGGTAATGATTCATTTTTTGATGTTGTTGATAGACTTTCAAAAATGGTTTATTTTATCCCATGTCAGAAGAGTAATGATTCTTCCCACATAGCTACATTGTTTTTCAAAGAGATAGTTAGGTTGCATGGTTTACCTAAAACTATTGTTTTAGATCTTGATACCAATTTTGTTGGCCATTTTTGGCATACCTTCTGAAAAAAATGGGAACACAATTGAGTTTTAGCTTAGCTTACTGTTGATGTGATTTTTTTGACCGCACCAATCAGTAGAACAAAGTTGTCCGAAGGCTAATCCATTCTCTCTTGATCAAAGTATTCCGTGCGCTAAGATTGCGAGAAAGTTCACACGTTCAACTCCAAGGTTCCGAAATACTTAGAATACCCTCAGTTGGTTTGATGTGAATTGTTGTTTTCATGAGGGGACTTACACAATTGTTCAATATACTCGCAGTTAACAGTAAATGGATGATTGGAAGGGATTTGTGCAATGCGGATGATTTAGCAATCAGTACGTTTTCCAAAGATAGACTGAAAATAAATGAGTATAAGGGAGAGGTGGTTCTAAATTCTATCCTAAATGCAAGTTATGTGGAGCTTGATTTCAGCAAACTTCGACCGAATTTCACCTAGCCTCACGTCGGACAGCTTCAGCAAAATTGGTGCAATCTTCAAAGGGATAGCAGAAGATATTTAGATTACAATTTAGCATACATATACCATCCGGACGACGCATATAAGTATACAAATCACAATCGAAGTTAAACTCAAGATAATTTCCAGTCGACCACGCAAGGCGAACTTGTCATCAACAAGTTGCTAGTGGTATGGAATGAAATGAAGCTACCTCAATAAAACACCACACATCCAAAGTAAACTACTTGCATGAAATGAAAATTATACTACTTTATGCTACTTGGATCCGAAAGGATGAAGAGACCTTGCTAGCTATCCATGACAAAGACGAATTCCACCGTCAATGAAAAGATCTATTATCATGAAAGTTTTACACAACAATCTCTACAAAAGTTTTCAAAGGGAAAACTTTCCTTCTTCTCCACACTATGCTAAGCTATCAAGCAAAATGTCTACTCTGCTCTACTCTCTAGTCTGATCTCCAACCTCTAGTTCTAATTCTAATAAATTACAAATGAGGGGGACTCCCCCTTTTATAGATAGCCTGGTCCAAAAGACGGCTAGGGTTACAAATAAAAGAATGGCTAAGATTAAGCCACCTCATCCCTAACCCTAAAAACTGCCAGAATGGGGAGTGGTACATTAAATGAATCAAAGATTCCCACTCACTCCCAAAATAGTAAAGGCAATTAATGCTCACAATCATTCTTCTAGAAGATCATCGTCCAGTAGTGCATTCCCATTCTCCTTCTCTATGGCTGCAAACTCAATGAACCTACCAAGTACAGCCTCAACCTCCTGAACTGAAATGGGTGGAATGCAATCAAGCTGGAACTCTAACACCGTGACTGACGGTTCATGCCTTGCACAAGATTTTCTCCAAGCGACTCGGGAATCCTGCGTGCTCTAGATCAAGCTGGAGAAAGTAGAAGTGTTCTCAAAGTCATCCTGTACGAAGGTCTTGTTGATGTGTTTTTTATGACCGCACCAAACAGCAGAACAAAATAGTTTAGGGCTACTCCATTCTCTCTTGATCAAAGTATTCCGTGCGCTAAGATTGCGAGAAAGTTCGCACGTTCAACTCCAAGGTTCCTTAAGTGCGAATAGACCCAGTTTGGTTGATGTGTATTGCTGTGTTCGTACGAGGGGACTTACGCAATTGTTCAGATTTCTTGCAGTCAGCAGCTAACGTAGGATTTTGACGGGGAATCTCTCGTGTATGATTTGGCAATGTGGTTCTTTTCCTAAAGCTAATCAGAAATGTACGGAAAGTAAAAGGGGTAAGGCCTAAGAAATTTATATTCTAGTCTAAATGCAAGATAAGTGGGGCTTCGTTTCAATAGACTTCAACCGGATTTCACCTAGGCTCCGTCAGACAGCCTCAGCAAAATCGGTGCAATCTTCAAGGGAAATAGCAAAAGATGTTCAAATTATGACTTAACATGCATACACCATCACAACGACGCATATAAGCATATAAATCACAACCGAAGTTAAACTCAGTAGCAATGTCGATTGACCACACAAGGCGAGACTTATCATCAAGTACAACTGGTGGTATGGAATAAAAGCCGAAGCTATCTCAATAAAACCACCACACACCGGTAAGCTACTTGCATGAATTTAAGCTACTTGGATCTGAAAGGAAGAAGAAACCTTGCTAGCATTTCGACAAGGAGCCAGATTCCATCATCCAATGAAAAGATCTATTATCATAAAATGTAATTTACACAACAATCTCCTCAAAAGTTTTTCAAAAGGGAAAACTTTCTCTCTTCTCCAAATTATGCAAAAATGCTCTACACTACCACACTATCTAGCTCTAAGGCTAATGCTCTCTCAATGTCTACTCTGATTCTGAATCCTAATGTTAATGAATTACAAATGAGGGGGACTCCCCCTTTTATAGCTAGCCAAGTCCCAAAGGCCGGCTAGGGTTACAATCAATAGAAATTGACGAATCGCCACCTCGGCCTAACCCTAAAAGCGCGAGAATAGGGAGTGGTACATTAAATGAATCAAAAGATTCCCACTCACTCCCAAAAATAGTAAAAGGTAATAAATGCTCCCATATTAGGTCTTCTAGAGATCTCGTCGATGTAGTGTGTTTCCATTTGCCTTCTCTCTAGCGCCAGCTCAACAAATCTGCTAGTCACAGGCCTCAACCTCTGAGGCTGAAGTCGGTGGAACACAATCTAGCTGAAACTCTAACGCAGGTATTTGGATAACAGGTGCCTCGTGCAAGATTTTCTCCAAGCAGCTAATGAGTCCTGCGTGTTCTGGATCAAGGTGGAGAATGTAGCAGTATTCTCAAAGTCATCCTGTACAAAGGTCTTAACATCTGCGAAGAAGGGAACCAGCAAACCCCTCAAATTATCAAGACTTATCTCATCTGGACTCAGCCGCCTAGCAAATATGGCCTCCGAAATTGAACTCCATCAAGTAATATTGGCCGCTAATGCGCAGCAGGCTGAATCTGGCATCGGAAGAAGCCAATACCGTGATAGCCGAAGAATACCATCTGGAAAAGTCGTACCTGTCATTCTCCTGAATGACACCTCCATCAATTAGCAATCGTAACGGAACATGCCTCAATGCCTCAAGACGCTGGATAACTTTGCTCTGGTAGACAGAAGCATCACCCCAAGCATGATCCACTACATCCATCCGTGTCAAAGGAAATGGTAGGGCCTGGCGAAGGCAAAGGCAAGGTCCTCCATAAATTTCTCTGTCGGTCTGAGACTCCACGGCTGACCCACTTATCTGCCTCCTGTGCCATCCTCCCCAACTCTACTAAGCCGCTGATCGACTCTCTAGGAATATCTGCTGGAGGCTCTATCACTGGTACATCTTGCCCTCGAGAACGAGACAACTGTTGAACATATCCAATTAAGGCTTTGTGTTCTCGTTTCAGCCTTTTGTATTTTCCTTCCTTTTTGAACAACCTATCCTTGAGGGCGAGGAAGGAGTTATCACACTCTTCAACAATCTGAGCACCAGTAGGGCGTCCCAAATCCAGAGTGGTGACCACGTAATTTTCAGGAACTGCTTCATTCCGGTCACACTCGACTCGTGGGACAGCAACGTGAAGAGTACGAGAGCCATCCTCATCGGTGGAGATCTTCGAAAATTTCCTTGCCTTCTTCTTCGGTGGAGGAGCACTGATCCGGTTCAAAAATTCTTCCATCTCAACTGCTGGATCAATCTCCTCACTCGGGCTTCTTCTCATCCTATCTTTAAGCCAATCGGGCACCTCATACTGTATATCGAAAGGCTGCTGCTCCTGTGCCTCGACTTCTCTAACTTGTTCAACCTCTTCCTCATTCTAGCGAGGCTCATCGTCCTCAAGTGGTTGAGTGTCACCTGATACTATATCATCATCATCACCATCATTCATGGCCACCTCTAACTCCTGCTGAAACTGAGGGTCAGTAATGGTCCCCTCATCATCCGGCTGATCAATCCTAACAGGTACGTTGGCGCTCTGGCCAATTGACTCTCTCCGTGGAGGCTGAATATCATCCTGTATCTCCAGTACCTGATTCACTGCAATCCTCTGATCAGCAAACAAAGACACCTCCTGTATGCTTGGAGAACGTGTCTCCAAGGGTGCTGCCACTGTGACTCGTGGAGGCTCTGGCTGAACTATTTCTTTCTTCACGGACTCACATTTTCGTGTGATACCTTCTTTAGATCTGCTTACGGTGGAAATCTGTGATCTCCATCAGGTGTAAGTCAAAGCAATTGACCTACTTTTCAATCACGTTCCGCGTCTATCAACCCATGCCACAGTGAATGTCATAACTGGGATAGAGAGAGTATCTAAATCAGCAACCTCGGGCTCTGACCAATCTATAGGCGGAAGTGGAGTATCCCGAACAGCTGCATAGTCTGGATGAACAACATCCATATCCTCATTAACCTGGTCGGGCTGGAACTACCTCGCCTCCACGATCAGGTAATCGGCAACCCTAGAACGTTATCTTCCTTACTTCAATTTCATCAAAGCTGCATCAATACAATAATCCTCAATGGTGACCTTATGTTAAAGCTCCTCAGAAATTGAGACGAATTGATGTTATGGTGTAGATTAAGTGAATCTTTGTCGGCTTGTATGATATGAGAAGTGATAAAGCTGAAGTTCACTCGGCTTCCTAGCTGCGTATCAAGGACACCTCATCAGGAGTTGCCCATCTGTCGAACTCTATCCCCCTTTCTTCTTCTTCTTTTGGATTTTGTCAAAGGCAAGCAATTGTCTAGATATCTCTAGCATTATTATTCTATCTGTTGGGTACTTAGGCAGCCTATGTGGGTATGAAGAAAATCCTTGCAGCCTAATGTATGAAAATCTCGGAAATTGTATAAACCAGCACCCATACCTTTCAATTAGCTCCTAGGCATCTCTAGAGATTCTGTGGTGTAACCTCTCCTGAAGCAGCCTTGTCATATACATGGTGAATGAATCGTTGACACGTTTGTAGTGGGTTGTACTTGACAGGTGCAACTGTGGACACGCATCATGGATTTTGAACTGATGAGAGCCGCATCCAACGGGCTCTTTGTAAGAGATCCCCCTGTACTTCGTTATCCGTGCCAACATATAAATAAGGTAGGAGCTCATGTAAAACGTTTTAGTTCTCCTCAAGCTCAGGAGCTGCTCATGTATACTATCGCTGATCATCTCAGCCCAATTGACATAATCCTTGCCCTCTAGCACCAGGTTGATGTAATAAAACATCCAAGGCTCGAAAATGTAGGACTGTGGGCAACCACCAACCCTGCTCAGCAACATGATAAGATCATAGTATTCTTGTTTCAGGTCCTCTGCTATGATCTGTTTTGGCAACTTCGCACGAGATGGCTTAGGAGTGCTCATCTAGTGGGTGTTAATTGTATCCATGTATCTCTCGAAAGCAGAAGCATACATGCATCAGCCAGTTCTGGACATAGATCATGTTCTGTACGGGATCAGCTTCACCAATGGCTGCTTGGAATTGAGATTAGCAAGCGCCAGCCATGGTGTGATCGGCCGGTGTTCCTTCATTAGCATTAGGCACTCCATTATCGAGTTCGAACGAATGGCGGAAAACCAGCAGCTGCATAAATAATCCGCCCGGACGATGTTGTGCGAAGTGGCCGAGCGATGACTGAATTCAAGCGGCTGTTCTTGAAGGTCTCGGTTAGCCAGGCCGTTAGTGTCCGATCAACTTGCCCGGCTTTGAAATGAACCCATTTCTGGCATGAACATTTTGCTGAGCTTCTTGATCACAGCTTGTCTTGAGGCACCATTGTCCTTTCCGGTTGTCCTCGCTTCAGCCATCTGCAAACAACAACATTCATCAGCAATTTAATTTATAAAAATGATACATGATATAGGGGCTGCAGTCGAATTCTAGAAGCTGCAATAACTCTCGTGTTTGCAAACCTCAGCTTCTTCTCTTGAATAAATTCGAATTCCAACACTTAGAACAGATTTCTAAGTGAACCTTGATGACTTTACTTCACAATCCTCAATCAGCAATTTCAACTTCTATGACTTCGTATCAGCAATCAGCAAGCTAGCAAGCTCGTACTTCTAAGACTCTCAACTACTTCACTACAAGGCGTCCCTTCAACTGGCAACTTCAACTTACTTAACAAATCAGATTTCAGCCTCAATACTAGCAAAGCCGTACCTTTCACAAGCAACCTCAATCTTCAGCAAATACTCCTTTAATCAGCAATGGCGTACCTCTCTTTTTACTTCAAATTTGATTAACTCTCAAGTGCACCTCTTCAGCAAACTCGACTTCTCAGCAAAATTCAAATTCCTTCAAGCTCTCCAGCAACTTAAGGCGTCCTTTCTCAACTTAGCAACATTCAGATTTCAAACTCTTCAAGCAACAGTTCACTGCAACACTTCACTCTCAGAGCAAGTTCGCCTTCCTCAGCTGTGAAAACAAGTGAAGAACTTGCTCATTTTATAGCTAGAATTCGAATTCTAGAAGAAGTTAATTTTAGCCAGTGCCATTAAACTCCACTACTCCACTTCAAGAATTTGAATTTTCCCTCTCTGGTTTTTCTGACACTTGTCTCCAGTCGTCGGGAATCTTATTCTTCTAGAAACTTGACTTTGACTGGCGTTTTTGAATTCCTTTTCGAAAAATTTAATTTAAATTCATCATTTTTTTTACTCACCAGCCGGGGCTCTGTTACTGGAATTTGAATTTTAACTCTCTTCTGCTCTGGAAAATTCATCCTCGAAAAAATTATCTAGGCAATTCCTCTTGAATTCATCATTCGAAGAAAATTCATCTTGAAAGCACATTTTATTCGTTTTTGCCTTAGAAAATTTTAAATTCTCCCTTAGGAAAATTCACAATTTGAGCACTGATCAAATTCTTCACTGAAAAAGTGTCGGCGAAGCTTGAAAGACTTGGAAATCCGTTCATCATCACAAATGTTCAGTACCCAGAAGCAAATTTTCTTCAGAATGTCTCGAATCCATGGGTACCCAACGAACGGGTTCATTTAATTTTTCAATTTTGAACCTTAAAAAATATTATTTCCATCATTTAAATTGATTCTTCATCTGCGATTACTCTGTGTTGCTCTGACTTCTTGAAAAATTTGAATCATCCTGCATTTCTGACTCCATCACTGAGAAAAGTTGCTCTTGTCTCACAGAGAAATTTCACCACTCTGATCTCAAGGCGTATTTTCCAAGGGAAAATAATTTGCCTTAGAAAATATTTTTAAATCATCTAGCATTTTGAGAAGTTTCCCTTTAGAAAATTTTTAATTATCTGCCAACGAGAGAAGTATCATCTTCAGTTAGAAAAAATTTTATTCGTCAAGCACGCCTCACTTTTATTTCTCTCTTGCCATTTGCATTTCACTCCACACTTGGAAAAATATTCCAACGCCTAGGCAAATTTTTCAACACTTAGAAAATATTTTATTTCCCCTTGAGGCGCCTAGCACACTTAAGGAAAAATCACGCCTTAGCAATTTTGTTTTCACACTTCACACTTCACCCCTAGGCGCATACTTAGCACTTTGCTTCCACCACCTTGAAATATACACACATCACTCTCAACGCCTTAGGAAAATTCTCTAACACCTTGAGCGCCTAACACTTACCATCTTTCACCATGCTTTGGTAAAACTTTCATCTTGATTACCACCTTTAATTACTTTTCACATCCAAACATGGGTGCATTTCCATGTAGGAGGAGGACAAACTTGCCACCACGTCCCCTGTGACCTTTCAACTTCACGTTTTCGTCTTGACATGCACAAGTTTGGGCGCATTTTGCCTATGGAGGAGGACGAGATCTTTGACTTCTTGACTTTTCTTTCCCCTTGGGCGCATTTTGATGTGTCTAATGGATGAACGCCTTCAGGTGACTCTTCGCCTTCCAAACTTTGTCCTCACATGCATGCATTTGGGCGCATTTTGCCCCTTGAGGAGGACGAAATCCTTTGACTTGTTGACCCTTTTCCATCTTGAGCGCATTTTGATGCATGAGAAGGACGAACTTTTCAAATGCCTTCATGTGACTTTTCAACTTCCATTTTTTTTGTCCTGACATGGCCTTGTTTGGGCGCATTTTGCCTAGGGGGAAGGATGAAGTTCCAAACTTAGGCAAATTTTCATCATTTCTTCGCCAGTATCGTGCCCTGCTATTTATAGTAAGTCTTCTCAATTTTGCACTTCTGAAGCTCGGATCAACTTGAAATTTCAAACATAGCTTCTTCATAACCCTATCAACCTGTCGACACTGCCACTTTTAGTCACCCTGCTATTTATAGCCTGTTTCTGAAGGTGGCTTACTATAAATAGTAAGCTCTT
>VDFB02150009.1:22446-38921 GCA_007258455.2 Sequoia sempervirens
GTATGGAATGAAAGAAGCTACCTCAATAAAACACCACACATCAAAGTAAACTACTTGCATGAAATTAAACTACTTGGATTCGAAAGCAAGAAGAGACCTTGCTAGCTATTCATGACAAGACGAATTCCACCATCAATAAAAAGATCAATTATCATGAAAAGTGTTACACAACAATCTCCACAAAAGTTTTCAAAGGGAAAACTTTCTTTCTCCTCCACACTAACAAAATGTCTACAATACTCTATTATGCAATCTCTCCAATCTCTAGCTCTAATGCTAATGCCTGATCTAATGAATTACAAATGAGGGGGACTCCCCCTTTTATAGCTAGCCAAGTCCCAAAAGACGGCTAGGGTTACAATTAATAGAGTGGCCAGAATCGTGCCACCTCAACCCTAACCCTAAAAACTGCCAGAATAGGGAGTGGTACATTAAATGAATCAAAGATTCCCACTCACTCCCAAAATAGTAAATGTAATAAATGTCCACATTCAGTCTTCTAGAAGATCCTCGTCCAGTAGTGCGTTCCCACTTGCCTTCTCTCTAACTGCCATCTCCACGAATCTGCGAAGTATGTACCTCAACTTCCTAAACCTAAATGGGTGTCACAATCTAACTGAAACTCTAACACCGTGACTGAATGCTCATGCCTGGTACAAGATTTTCTCCAAGCAATCAAGGAGTCCTGCGTGTTCTGGATCAAGGTGGAGAAAGTGGAGGTGTTTTCGAAATCATCTTGTACAAAGGTCTTAATATCCGCAAAGAAAGGCACCAGCAAACCCCTCAAATTATCAATACTTATCTCATCTGAATTCAGCCGCCTAGCAAATATGGCGTCAAAGGTATTCTGAACTCCATCTATAATATTGACCATAGCCTTCATGTACTCTAGCTGAATCCGCCTGTGCCGCATCGAAGAAACCACGCCCCGTGATAGCCGAAGAATACCACCGAGAGAAATCATACCTGTCATTCGCCTGAATGACACCTCCATCAACTAGCAATTGCAACGGCACATGCCTCAATGCCTCAAGACGTTGGATCACCTTACTCTGATAGATAGAGGCATCACCCCAAGCATGATCCACTGCCTCCATCCGTGCTAAAATATTAGAGGCTTGCTGAAAAGCAAAAGCAAGATCCTCCATAAACTTCTCTGTCTCAGCACGTACTCCCGTGACCCACTTATCTGCCTCCTGTGCCATTTTTCCTAACTCCATCAAGCCGCTGATCGACTCTCTAGGTATCTCCGCCGGAGGCTCTATCACTGGAACATCCTACCCCCGAGAACGAGACAACTGCTGAACATATCCCATTAAAGCTTTGTGTTCTCCTTTCAACTTCTTATATTTTCCTTCCTTCTTGACTAATCTGTCTTTGAGGGCAAGATAGGAGTTATCACACTCCTCCACAATCTGCGCACCAGTAGGGCGTCCCAAATCTAGAGTCGTGACCACATAATTCTCAGGTACTGCTTCATTCCGGTCACACTCAACTCGTGGCACAGCTACATGAAGGGTACGGGAACCATCCTCATCTGTGGAGATCTTCGAAAATTTTCTTGCTTTCTTCTTCGGGTGGAGGGGTACTGATCCGTTCCGTGAATTCTTCCATCCCTAAATCATTGATCGACCCTCACTGGGCTTCTTCTATCTCCCGCCCTAAGCCAATGGGCATTACATCATATCAGATATCAAAGGGGGTTGCCTGCCTCAGGCTCTCCACTTCTCTAATCCTGCTCACCCTCTTTCACGGCCTCAAAGTGGTAGGTTTCATCGGGTCTCAAGTGGCCGAAAGGTCCCTCTACTATATCATTACTACTATTCATGGCTACATTCTAACCTCCCTCACAACTGAGGGATCGGGTGATTAGTCCCCCTCATCATCCCGGCCGGGATCAACCCTAACAAGTGCGCTGGACGCCTCGCCAACCCACCGCCTCCTCGGGAGGCCGGCCACTATCTTTGTACCACTTGCACCTGATTCAATGCATTCCTCTTATCAGCAAATAAAGAGACCTCCTGTATACTTGGAGAACGTGTCTCCAATGGTGATGCAACTGTGACTCATGGAGGCTCCGGCTGAGTAGGCTCCTGTCGAACTATTTCCTTCTCTCGGGCTCCCTCGGGACCTCGTGGTGACCGCTTTCTTCCCCGCCAGTGGGCTGGCCCCGTGGATTCCCCATCATATTGTGTCAAAGCAATTGACTTACCTTCAACCTCGTTTTACTCTGCCTATCAACCTGTGCTCTAGTAAATGTCAGTCATGATCAGATAGAGAGAGTATCTAAATCTGCAACCTGGGCTCACCAATCGAGGTGGAAGTATATCTCTCATCGCTGTATAACCCGATTGCACAATATTCACACCACACTGGTCTCGAACCGGAACTACCTCACACTCCCTGATCAAGGTAATAGGCAACCGAGAAAACATCCTCTTCCTCACTTCAATCTCATCAGCTGCATCAGCCCAATAATCTTCAATGGTGGCCTTATGTTTAAATTCTTCCGACAACACCCACTTGATGTTATGATGCGGGTCATAGTGTTGTCGACTTGTATGATATGAGAAATGATAAAACTGAAGTTCACTTTCAGCCTCTCTAGCTGCCTGTATTGAAGGACACACCTCATCCGAGTTGCCCATGACAACTGGAAATTCTACCCCTCCCTTCTTCTTCTTCTTTTGAATTTTATCAAAGGCAAGCAGTTGCCTTGATATCTCTAGCATTAAAACTCTATCTGTTGGGTACTTAGGCAGCCTATATGGGTATGATGAGAAACCTTGCAGCCTAACATAAGAAAATCTTGGAAATTGTATGAACCAACACCCATACCTCTCAATTAGCTCTTGGGCATCCCTCGAGATTCTATGTTGTAATCGCTCCTGAAGCAGCCTCATGATATACATAGTGAATGAATCGTTGACACGTTTGTAGTGAGTTGTGCTCGACAGGTGCAACTGCGGACAAGCATCATATATTTTAAACTGGTGGGAGCCACAACCGATAGGTTCCTTGTAACAGATTCCCCTGTACTTCGTCATCCGTGCCAACATATAAATGATATAGGAACTCATGTAAAATGTCTTCGTTCTCCTCAAGCCTAGGAGCTGCTCATGTAGATTATCACTGATCATCTCGGCCCAATTGACATAGTCCTTCCCTTCTAGCACGAGATTGATGTAGTAAAACATCCAAGGCTCAAAAATGAATGACTGTGCACAACCTCCAACCCGACTCAGCATCATGATGAGATCACAGTATTCTTGCTTCAAGTCGTCCGCTATGATCTGTTTTGGCAACTTCGTTCGAGAAGGCTTGGGAGTGCTCATCCAGTGGGTGTTAATTGTATCCATGCATCGCTCAAAAGCAGAAGCATACATACGCTCAGCTCGTTCTCTGGATTTGTAAATCATATTTCTGTGCACAGGGATCCCGAAAGCTTCACCAATGGCTGCCGGAGTAAGGTTGGCTAGCACTTGGCCATCTGGTGACATGATCGACCGGTGTTCCTTCTCGTAGCAATTAGCACATTCCATCATCAGCTCCAAGCATTGAATGGCTGGCGGAAAACCAGCAGCTGCATATAACCCACTTCGAACAATGTTGTGCGAAGTGGTCGAAGCCCGATGACTTCCAATTCCAAACATCCTGTTCTTGAAGGTCTCCAGGTTGACGGAGCCCAGGTTGGTGTCTGTCAACCTGCCCAACTTTGAAATAAATTTTGATTCCGGCATGAATGTTTTACTCAGCTTCTTGATCACAGCTTGCCTGGATGCACCGTTGTCCTTTCCAGTCGTCCTTGCCTCAGCCATCTCAGCTTCCTCTTCTTCAATAAACTCGAACTTCAACACTTAGAACAAACTTCTAAGTGGACTCTAGTGACTTCACTTCACTTCTTAATCAATGTCAACCAGCAATTCGAACTTCACACTTTATATCAGCAATCAGCAATCTTGTAATCCACACTTTGAAAACTCAGCAATTCACTTCTAGGCATCCTTTTCAACTGGCAACCTTAACTTCAGCAACGAATTAAGCTCTGGCAATCAGCAATACAAGCAAATTCGCACCTCTTAGCTTGGCAACTTCAGCAACAAATCAGACTTTCGCAATCAGCAAGTGCGCCTCCCTTGATCTTCAGCAATGGCGCTTCTCAGCAATTCAAGGCGTCCCCTTTAGCAGCTCCAGCAACTTCAAATTTCGAACTCTTCAAGCAACAACACACTGCAACACTTCACTTAGAGCAAGTTCGACCTCTTCAGCTGTGAAAACAAGTGAGAAATCTCTTCATTTTATAGCCAAAATTCGAATTCTAGAAGGAGTTAATTTTAGCCAGTGCATTTAACTCCCACTACTCCACTTCAAGAATTCGAATTTTCCCTCTCTGGTATTTCTGACACTTGTCTCTGGGTGTCGGGAATCTTGTTCTTCTAGAAACTTGACTTTGACTGGCATCTTTGAATTTACTTTTGAAAAATTTAATTTAAATTCATCCTTTTTAACTCACCAGCCGGAGCTCTGTCACTTGAATTCGATTTTAACTCTTCATTACTTCTGGAAAATTCATCACTGAAGAATTCGATCAAAATTATTTAGGCAACTGACTTTAAATTCATCATTCAGAGAAATTCACTTTGAAAAGTCATTTTATTCAAATTTGCCTTAGAAAATTTAAAATTCTCCCTTAGGAAAATTCACAATTTGAGCACTGATTAAATTCTTCACTGAAAAAGTGTCGGCGAAGTGCGGAAGACTTGGAAATCCATCTATCATCGCGAACGTTGAATACCCAGAAGAGAATTTTCTTCAGAACGCCTCGAATCCATGGGTACCCAACGAACGGGTTCAATTAAATTTTTGAAATTTGAACCATAGAAAAATATTATTTTACCATTTTAAATTCATTCTTCGCCTGTGATCATTCTGTGTTGCTCCAGCTTGAAGAAACTTGAATTCATCTGCATTATCATCCACCTCTGACTTCACTGCTGAGAAAATTTGTTCGGGCTTCGAAAAATTTCACCACCTTGAGCTCTAGGCGTATTTTCTAAGAGAGAAAATAATTTTCCTTAGAAAAATTTTAAATCATCACACGTTGAGAATTTGCCTTAGAGAAAATTTTATTTGCTCACTCGCCAGTTGTTGGGAAACTTTATCAACTTTACTTAGAAAAATTTCATGAGGACGTCCAACACATTTTTATTCTCGCTTGCCACTTTCATTTCACTCCACACTTAGGAAAATATTCCAACGCCTTAGAGAAATTTTTAAAATCATCTCATACATACTTAAGGCGCAGAGCACACTTAGCATTTTATTCCCACTACCTTGGAATATTTTCAACATATTACACTTCCAACGCCTAGCAAGTTTGTTTTGACTTCACACGCCTTAGGAATTTTTCTAACACCTTATAACTCCCATCAACCTTTGGCGCCTAGCACTTGAGGATAAAAACCACGCCTAGGATTCACCTTATGTTCACCACGCTTTGAAGTATTTTCACTCGCCCTTTACCTTATTTACCACTCTTATTCACCTTTTACACTCCAATGTGGGCGCATTTGAGCATGTCAAGAGGATGACTCTTCAGCTTCCGTTTTTGTCTTTACTTGAGCTTAGTTTGGGCGCATTTCTATGTGTGTGAAGGATAAAAATGTTTGACTTTGTTGACTCTTTCCAACCTGGGCGCATTTTGATGCATGAGAAGGACGAGCTTGTTTGACTTGTTGACCTTCATTCATCCTTGGGCGTATTTTGATGCATGTGAAGGATAAGAAACTTTTCAAACGCCTTCATGTGACTCTTCGCCTTCTATTTTTTGTCCTGACATGCATGCATTTGGGCGCATTTTGCCCCTTGAGGAGGATGAAAACGTTTGACCACCTTGACCTCTCTGTGTTTTGGGCGCATTTCACCCCTGTTGCAAGATGGGCGCATTTGGAGGGGTGAGGCGGATTTCTTACACTTAGAAATTTTTCAACCTTTTCTTCTTTCAAGTTGGGCGCATTTTGGCCTAGCACCAGGATGAACATCGTTGACTTCTCTTTGACTTTTGCACCTTGGGCGCATTTTGGCCTAGGTGAAGGATGAACTCCATACTTAGAATTTTTTATGCCTCCTTACTAGCTGGGCGCATTTTGCCATAGCAACTGGATGAAGCTCCAGACTTAGAACCTTTTCCTCATTTTTCGCCAGCTTTCATGCCCTGCTATTTATAGTAAGCCCTTTCAATTTTGCACCTCTGAAGCTTGGAACGTCTTGAAATTTTGCACACTGCATCCTCATAACCTCGTTGTCCTGTCGACACTGCTACTTTTGGTCACCCTGCTATTTTTAGCTCGTTTCCAGAGGTGGTTTACTATAAATAGTAACCTCTCATTTCTGATAGCTCCATTGCTCAGATTGACTTGAAATTTTAATGAGGCACTCCTCACCACGTGACCTGTTGGCTGACACTGACGCATGCACTTGATTTACTATTTTTAGCCAGTTTCCAAATTGTCTTACTATAAATAGTAAGTGCTCCGTTTGACTTGAAATTTCACCAGCAAATAGCCTGAAGGATGCTGATCGCGGTGGTTTACACCGGTTTTTGAAAATTTTGACCTCTTGCCCCTCTTTTTGGGTCCCGAAGCTGGAAACCATAATTCGCTCTGCATGTATATCAAATGATCTCTGTTTGCTCTCGTTTCTGTGGCATTGCGATCAGCTCGTGATACTGAACTTCTGGGAAGCGGCTGCCGGGACACACCTGCTAAAAATAGCAAGTTCCTTACTGAGTGAGTATCTTCGTTTGCATGTCACACCATCGCGAAGCTCTCGAAAAACCCATCAGGAATCACCTGACATGCAAAAGAAACCCTGACATGCAAACCCTAAAAATAGCCTCGGAAGGCTGAACTCTGAAAGTTGTCGTCTCGTTTTGCATGTTATATCATTGCGCAGGTCTCGAAAAACCCAGAAGGAATATGCCAACATGCAAAGAAAAACTCTGCATCTGAACCCTAAAATTTGCCCCGGAAGCTGGACTGCTAAAAATAGTAAGTTGTCTATTTTTGCTCAAATTTTGCATACGAGTAATCTGATGTATTCTGAATGCCGTGTGACTGTTGGAATTTCAAAATAGCTGACGGACTGCATGTAATTTCACACTTACTAAAAATAGTAAGTACTCATAATCTGATGAAAATCTGCTGAGAACCCGCTGGAAGCATACTAACAACAATGTTAGTCTCAAATTTCAAGTTATTCACCTTACTCGACCTCAAACTGACCAGGAAGACGAAACCCTAATTTTCAGACTTGGTCAATTTCACATTTAAACTCACTGATGGGCGCAACCCCTCGAGAAAGGACATCGAGAAAAGAGAGCGAGTGGGAGAGAGAAAAACCCAAGCCAAGGGCAGATGGAGCAAAATTTAGGGGGTCCCCCATCTTGAATGGGCGTGTGTGAAAAGGTCTATGAGGTAGTAGGAATTCTCCATCATCATTTGACAACACCTTCCACATCTTCTAATAGGAAATCAACCATCTGTTGAATAGTAAATCTGCTGTAACTGCACTTGCACACTTCAAACTCATCCTCACAATTAGCCCCAAAATCTTCAACTACAGGCACATGGGCATGATTTTGACCAACACGGGATGCGAAGACACCATGAGGATCATAGGAACGCCTCTCATTGAACAACTTGAGGCCAAATTTTGACATTTCATCACCCATCAACTTGGCATCAGCTGATGATCTACATCTGTAGATGCCCATCCCAAAGGGAAAACTAAATGCAGCTTTGCACCTGTTACGCAAGAATGTGTGAACTTCATACACTTGCCTTAGAAACTCCATGAACACTACCTCATCCATGGGATATCTTGGTAACATGACTGGATCACTTAAGAAGCTGTATACCTTGATGTAGGAGAACGTGGGAAATTGGATAAACCAATCAGCCCACTTTGCCATTGACAATCTGGCATTTGATGAAATTCGTACATGCAACTCATTGTCTAAATTTTGCACCGTATGCATCAAGAATGCATCATTCATTCACTTGTAATAATGTGTTGATTTTGAAAACTCCAGCTACGGGTAATGATGATACACATGCTGAACACCCAAAGTTCTAGTGACATTCAAACCTCTAAACTTTCCTTGAAAGGCCATTAGATATACGAGGTAAGATATCATATGAAACTCATGGACCTTTGAAAACTCTGTTATCTGATGGTGGAGACAATCATTGATCACAACCAACTAGTCATAGTGCTCTATTTTGTCAATTATTTGGGAGATGATGTAAAACATCCAAGGCTGAAACTTACTTGCCTTCGCTTGTCCTGTGACTCGGCTAAGCAAAGTAATCATGATTGCAAATTCCCCCTTGAACTCACCACGCCCAACATTCTTTGGCAAGGTGTTCTGCTGCTCTTTTAGCCACTTTTGTGGAACTCTTTTCCGGTATTTCCCCTTTAGCGTATACCACACCTTTTCACATTCTTCAATAGAGATGATGAAGTTTTTTGTCCATGGTGGTATTAAAAAACATTTCTCAACACCGTCTGGCTTGAGGTTGCAAATAGTATGCCCATCTGCTGATTGGATTTTGCGTGAAACTAGATTGTAATCTTGATACAAGCAATTACGAATTCAAGGCTTTGCACTAAGATGGGGATTGAAGCTGCTACAAGCAACCTGGATTGACCAAGATTTCTGACAACAATATTTCTTGCATCTTCCAAAGCAAGCAAATCAAGCACTGGACTCACATGATGCAAATCAGTTTCAAATGTTTTCAAGAAAACGTGGTACAATGCTGATTTGGTTCTGATTTCTATTGGAGAATACTGCATGCTGAAAATCTTGAATTTTGACCGTAAACACACCTATGTTCGGAAATGTTTTGCACAAACTGCTGAAAATAGATTGCTGATTTATCTCCAAAAAAATGGATTCTCAAAAAAAGTTGAGACTTGGGTTTTGTAGAGAATCACATTTTGAAGAGACCCAGTTGATCAGAATTCGAAAAAGCTAAGGATTTCCTGAAAAAGCATGAAAAAAACAGATTCTTGAAAATATAAAATTTTCCAATCTTCAAGAGGAGTAAAAAGCAAGTGGACCTAGATTGATGAAAATTGAAAAAAATGACCATCTTTTTTCTGAAATGTGATGCCCTAGAAGAATGGACCATGAAAAAGTGTGCCTCTGTGCTTCCCAATCCCGAATCCACGAAGAACACTAAAAAAGCATTGTGTTTAGGTCTCCAAATCTTGACGTGAAGAAAATCCTATCTTTCCTCCTTTGGATGCCAACCTGCAAAATATGTGAATAATGAATGCAAGAGTCTTCTTAAATAGATATTGAGGACGAAAAAGCGCTTTATTCTCCAAGCTTTAAAACTTTAAAGCCAATCCGAAATCAAAAACATTGAATGTAGACACCTTCCGAATGACGAATGATAGAAATTGGAAAAATGGCTAAGGCATGACTGCTTGGGAGTGCTAACTGGGTAGGGGCGCCTAGCTCCTCCAGAGTTAGCCATTTTTTCACTTTTTTCAATCTTTGCTTGTTTCTGCTCTTGGCGAGACTTGCGTCTGACTTCGTCAAGTTGGGAATCTGACACTGCCAACTGATAAAATCTGTTTGACCATGGCAAGCTCATGTTTGACCACTGTGAAGTGATCCCCAACTTCATTCTGGCATCCAACGTCGTTTGATCATGATTGAATGCATTGAAAATTGTTGACGAAGGCTGAAACGAAAGAAAGCATGTTGGAGCCTAAAAAATTTCTAAGGCATGAAACCTTGGGCACCCCTAGCTAGCTGGGGCGCCTAGCCTTGCCTGACTTAACCATTTTTTTTAGATTTTCAAAATTTGCATTTCTCTATTTCGCGTGAAGCCAATGACCCCTGTTTGATCTTCGATTTCGGACAACCGGTGAGCAATAGAGTCTAGAAGTCAGTCATCCTAGCAAGCCCGATCATAGCTGAGTTGAATGGTACCATTTGTTAGCCTTTATCACTGCATCTGATGATTTTTTGAAAGTCGGAATGGAGCTGACGAAGAGGTTTTGAATGTTTCTCAGAAAATGCGAAAAAAATTCTAAGGCATGAGAAGTTGGGTGCCCCTCTTGGCCAAGGGCACCCAAGTCTTCTAGACTTAGCAAATTTTTTGATATTTTCAATTTTCTTTTGATTTCTTCATTTGTGTGTTTCTGCCCTTGTTTGATCTGCAATATCTATCGTCTGACTGATCCTCAACACTCGATGATGGATTCATTGAAGAGCTTGAACATAACTGAGGTGATCTCGAAGCTTTTCACAACCCTAAAACTACTTTAGATCAGATCACGAATTGGGATAGCAATGAAGGTTTACCGTTTTAGAAACAAAAAAATGAAAAGCTAAAAGGCAAAGAGCACTTGGGCACCTTAGTGAGATGAAGCGCCTAGCTCCTCGAGTTAGTTTTTTGAGATTTTCAATTTTCCGCTGCTTAAGCACGGTGCATCCTTGGAATTGATCATTTTTACTAAGGCATGAAAAGCTAGGAGTGCTAACTAGATAGGTGCCTAGGATTACTAGACTTAGAAATTTTTTGAGATTTTCAATTTTCCACTTTGCTCTTAAGCGCGGTTGCATCCTTGGAATTGATCATTTTTTACTAAGGCATGAAAAGCTAGGAGTGCTAACTAGATAGGAGTGCCTAGGATTACAAAAATAAACTAAAGGCAAAACGCTTGGGCTGTATTTGGATGAAACATCTAGCTCCTCCAGAGTTAGTTTATTTTTTGAGATTTTCAATTTTCCACTTTGCTCTTCACTTTGCCAGCTGCGTCCTTGGAATTCATTGTTTTTTTACTAAGGCATGAAAATCTAGGAGTGTTGACTAGATAGGGGCACCTAGGATTACTAGACTTAGAAATTTTTTCATGAATTTCACAAATGCTAGGTGCCTCTAGCTGGCAGGGGCGCCCAAGCTTCCCAATGTTAGAATTCTTTTTGTAAATTTGACCATTTTTCAGATTCCCCTCCTCTGTTCACCTTTTCTCGTGCATCTTTCACCATTTTATGCCATCTGTGCAGCATTGAGACCTTGAATTTGACACTTGGCAGTTGACCAACCTCCATTGATGACCTTGAAGCTCTTGTTTTAGCTTTTGAAAAAGCAGAATAGACCCACTAGAGAAATGCTGATTTTTTGACGATTTTGACAAGACCAGCTTGATCATGAAGTATTTTCAACCAATCAAAATCAGTTTGAGCCCTAGAAACAAAAATTCTATTTTTAAAAACTTTCTATTTTTAGAAAATTTTGCCAATATCCATTTGAGAAGAAACCCAGAAAAACCCCAACTCAAGTCTATTTTTAGAAACTTTTTAAAAATAGAAATTTTGACTTTTGACGACAATTTTAAAAGACTTTTTTACTCTTTTCAAAATGCCTTAATGAAGCAAAAGTTTTAATTTTGGGCATTACAATGATAAAATCTAATGGTATAACTTGATTTTCAAATAGAAATCCACATGCTGCCATCACTAGTTGTCACAAAAATTTAGGCATAACTAAGATACAAGATGGATTAAGATTATCTTACTTTCAAATTTGAAGATGTAAGCACATAGAGATATCATTTGGACCTAGGATTGCTAGTTTCTTAAAAGCCAACTAATAATATTGAAGTCTACAGGAATATCCCAACATGATTCATCTAGAATATTGGTCTAATCCATAAACACCTCATTTGAAACATCGTAGAGTAAATCATTACTGGCATGTCAAGTTGGAATTAGAAATAATAATAGAAATACAAGACTAAATTCAACCAAATTTTGATATGCCAAAACAATGATTTTGAGAGAATCTAATGAAGACAACTCAAATCAAATAACATATTTTTACTTTTAGAGAGATCTTAAGAGAATTTTTTTGAGGTTTATGTTTTGAAATTTATCATAGGATATATTCAGAGCTTCGTTGAGGGGAACACACTCGTTCCAATGGAGAGTAATTTGTTCATTTTGAACAAGATCACAATGTACACTCAAGACCACACCACATATAATCTACCCCACATTCATTGAAACAAGGGCGATGTATGGATCCCCCTTGTAACCTACAATATTGACCTAGTAAACTCTGTCTAGGGACCAAATTCACTTCTACATTTAATATCTAGAAAATATCATTTTATCTAGGAGTCTTCCTCTCCTAAGTCCTTTTTCGTGATCAAAGTAGCTCTACATTCATGATCAAAGAAATCTGTATTAGGCATACAGGTACCTTAGATAAATTTAATACAAAACAAGTTACACCCAAATTTGTTACACAAGCCTATGTGAAGTTTTATTTTGGGCCCATAACCCACAAATATCCCAGGATCATTCTCACCCATCAAACTTTGGAAAAAAAAATTGATATTGTTTAAATGAATCAGGTGAAATAAAACAATACTTTCCCAAGATATGAAAATAATCTTAGTATTAAACACAAGGATATGTCAAATTTTACAAGAGGAGTGACAACCTCCAATTGATTTGGAAGATTGGACAAGAATTGGATATTAGTGTAAAACTATAAAATTAAGTCCTCCTATTGTTGCTGTGAATGCTAAACTTTGTACATCTTTCATTTTATTGGACTTGATCAATTCAATAATTTTGTACTTAAGTATTACCTAGAAAATATGTCTTAGAAGGTTATAAGACGTCATTAATTACCTATGACTCTATGAAAAGGGGATATATGTTGAAAGATGTTTTACTAGGTTAAGTGTTACAAAAACCCTATAAGCATTTTACATCTTCATCGAATCAAACTTGCCTCAAACTTTGTTTGAATGATTCGATAAATGAAATATACTTTATTTAGGAAAATTTCAAATTATACTTGTTTCCATCACGGTTGTGTAGGGAAAAGGGAAGGACACCCAAATCCTTTACCCAAATGTTAAAATGGCTTTGCACCAAGTAGTGGGATCTTATTTGTTGTCCTAATTTTTGACTTCTTAAAAATTGGGATAACCAATCAAAATTTTGATAAGATTTAAAGATTTTCTCTTCTAAGGCACGTATTACGAGGTGCAAAGATTAGCAAATCTCAATTTTAAGTCTATAATCCTTTGGGTTACCATTTTTCATTCATTCTCGTCCGTTTTCGTGAAATTCTGAGTCATTTTTAGTGTGTTTTTGGTCAAATTCGGGTTTTTCTGACATCACTGCAAGTAGGAGTTTTTGAGCATCACTGCAAGTTAATAATAGGAACTTTTTGTTTATAATGCAAGTGTAGGAAATTTTTAAGTCCTTTGCAAGTTACTTTTTCATTTAAGTTACTTGTAAAGACTTCTAAAAATTCCGATTTCACTTAAATGGCTTGCAAATGCCCCAAAAAGCTCCTACTTCTTTCATATTCACTTGTTTTTGCTCTTGAAAAGCCGATTTTAATTAAGTTGCTTGCAATCACTTCTAAAAGCCCGATTTCATTAAAATTTATATTAATCACCTAAAATCACTTGCAAATGCTTGAAAGAAGTCCGACTTCTTTATTTTTTGACTTGCAATCACTTTTTAAAAGCTGATTCAAGTTAAAAGTTATGAAAAATAACTTGCAACATGCAGAAAAAGGCCCGATTTTAGTTTTTCATGTTAATAAACTTGCAAATGCTCATCAAAAACCCGATTCTACTTGGTGTGAACTTGCATTGGTCTTTAAAAACTCCGATTTAAGTTCAGATCATTTGAATTCTGCTTATGGAGGAAGCTGTTTGAGTTTGAGTTTGATTTGGTCTTCCTCTTTTCATGGCGCCTTAGCAATGAAATCGGATCTTCAGCCATAAATGGGTCGAGCTTCTTTTACTGCATTTTTCTAAGGCGTCTAGGGTTTTCTGCTTCTTTTAGTTTGCAATTTGTGGTCTCAGGTATGTTCTTCTTTATTTATTGTGATTTTCTTTTATTTTAATGACTTTATTTCATAAAATCTCTTGTTTTTTGGAGCCATTGTTTAATATCAAAATGTATTTTCTGAAACATTTTTCTTTACATAAAAAGCGTTTTGATTATTTTTATTCAATTCCATATGCCTTCATTTTCCATACACCCTTCATTCTAAATCGTCCCCATTCAAATCATGCACTCTCATAAGCGTGTTTTCATCATTCCATAATGCCTTTCATTGTCCGAAAATCCTTCATTCACCAAAACGTGTTTCCATTTGCCTTGCATTTTAAAACGTTTTTGTAAGAATATCTTTCCTTTCATGTGCCTTCATCTTACAAAAATGCATTTTCATAATTTACATCATTCCATACGCTTTTATGATGTAAATATGTTTACCATATACCTTTCATTTGTTGAATTCGCTATATACCTTAAAAACGCGTTTTTCTTCATATACTATTCATTTCCATCTCATTTGTCTATCATATCTTTTTACCTTTCATTCACTATTCATTTACATTCTTTCATTCCATTTCCATAATGACATTTCTCCATATTTCATTTCTATTTTTCTTGAAAAGAAAAGAATAAAAAATGATACTTTTTGAAGCAAATCGGGTTTTTGTCCACCCATTGCAAGTAGGAAGTTTCAATATAGAATGCAAGTTAAAAGTTTCCAAAAGTCACTTGCAATGACTTCCCAAAACCCCGACATTCACTATTCACTTGCAGCCAGCCCTCAAAATCCCGAAATGCCTTATAAATGCCTAAAAATCGGACTTTTTGCCCTTGACTGCAAATACAAGCTGAAAGTTGTGACTTGCACTTTTCAAAGTTGCAATCTAACTTTTTCATTCGTCATGAAAAACATATGTCCTTTTCACTTGCAATCAGCCTCCAAAAACCCGAAATGAGTTATAATGCTCACTTTTTGCCCTCATACAGCCAAAACACCATTCTGAGTTTGAGCCTTCGCCATGTCTACGCCTGTAAACGTTGATGATGTCTTGACCTTATGGAACTTTCATCGTAGCCTTGCAGATTCTTGTTCGATGACGGAGGAACCTTCTTCTCCACCGAACAAAAAGATGAAGTACAAATATGACAAATACCAGAATGAGATTCCTCCTTCTCATGTTGTCTCGAACATTGAAGAAATCAGAGACACGGAGATTGGGCATGTTGATATGTCCGAGTTTTTAGAGAGAGCTGAGAAATCAACTTCTCATCATATGTAGTTGCTGCTGAGAAGTCATATTCATTTGGTTTCCTCTTTTCCTGTTGCTGCCCTAGAGCCAGAATTCGTCCTTGCATGTGCTGCTCATTTTGATAGAGAATCCAGAACCATTAAAGATGATGATGGTAATGTGGTCATTAGGCTTGATCTAGAAACTATTAATAGGATTTTTAGAGTTCCAGACTCGCCAATGTATTCAGATATTTCAGTAAAGAGTGCTCTAGATCATTATGAACAAAAGAAAGAAGATTGTATACAGCACATCAATACTAAATGGCTTCTGAAGCGTCGAACCTGTGTGTCTCGGTGGCCTAAACTATACAGATCTGCCTTCAAAGAAGAGATCAATGATATAATCACACTCTTGAGCAGGATGATGGGGTTGAAATTCTCTAATGTCTTTGAGAAGTGGATGTACAAATTCATAGTGGTGATAAGGAAGGCACAACACCCAATCTTTTGGGGTGAGATAATCAGTGATAGTTTATGTGAGCAGCTTGCACAAGTTCCTACCACGCTCACATTCTATATGAATTCCTATCTGGTTTACATAGCAGCTTCATTGAGGCAATTTCCAGGCCTTTCTACCGTAGGAGATAGATCACTAGTTCCAGTTTGGGAATACTATGATCAGCTTCCCTTGAGACCAAGCAGAATCCATTATAGAAGAGTCCAAGACGCATTCTTTGGTCATTTTATGTGTCTATTTGACAAGACCTTGCAGAACAACAGAGTATCTGACGCTGCTTGGAAAAAGGTCAATGAATATGGTTGTCTCTTCCTTCAGTTTCCTACTTTTACCTACATGAGAGTTGGCTGTTTTGAAGATCAGCCATACATGCTTCCGAGATATCCAACAGATAAAAGCATTCTAATGGAGCTTGCAAGGCAATTGATGACAGTGCGTGCACGACAAGCTATGTAACATAAAACTGGAGTAAGTATCTCGTCTCATAATCCATTGCAGATTGGGAGATACTCCTTGACAAGTACTTCAAAGGCAAAAGCAATGGAAAACGAGATTCAGGATATCAAATAGAAAAGATTCAAGGCAAGAGCAGATTTTGATTATAGAGGAATGAAGGACAAGATAAAGAGAGCCTTCACTCATGTACATCGCCTTGCAGATATTTGGGCAGATCTCCTAACAGAAAAGGACATCTATAAAATGGACTATTACAGGCTCACTCTTGAACAGATTATAGATCTTAATCTGACCTTGATCCCAAAACGAGTAATTGATGATGGGCAGATTTTAGATCCAGAATATGAAGAACAAAGGGTTGTTGATGTTTCTAT
>VDFB02150010.1:0-11742 GCA_007258455.2 Sequoia sempervirens
AGAGGGGCAAATGTAGACAGCTAAAAATTATCATTAGGCCTATGAATTAATTAAATCCTCTTTTTCATCTTTGATAATTAAATAATTAACATAATTATTTAATTATTATCTAATGTCACAAAGTCTTATGTTAATTAAATAATCTAAATTATTTATTTAATTCATTTTGTCCTTCTATGTCTTCTTTTGATTAATTAAATAAATTTTTATTTATTTAATTACGTCATTAGTATCTTTGACCTCTATAATTAAATAAATTTATATTTATTTAATCATTTATCATTTTCCACTATAATTAAATAATTATGACAATTATTTAATTATTCACTTTTGGCATCTTCCTGCCATGAATTAATTAAATTTTATTTAATTAAATGAGTTATCTTTTTCTCTCACTTTTGAATTAAGTTTCTATTTAATCAAAAAGTTAACTCACTTTTCCTCTTGTAATGAGATAATGTTCCCATTATTTCAAAATACAAATTCCCTTTCAAATTGAAAAGATTTTTTGTGAAATTAGTTAATTTTCTCTTGCTCTTTCACTTCTGATCTTATCTCATCCCGTCTTGATTAATTGCAACCATTGATTAAACTAAAATCAGTCAATCTCAACTATAAATTTCACATTCACCTCTCTATAAATACCGCTGTCATTTATCATTTTGGGGGATCTAGAGAATATAGGTTGCCGTGCTATTGAGAAAACTTCGATATTTTGCTTTGTCTTAGTCATAGGCTTGTTAAGTGCATACCGATAATTCTAAGGGCATTAATTACTTAGAAGCAGAATGGAGAAGGGCAATGGAGGTGAAGCATTGATGATATGAAGACTTTGGGTAACTTTGTTGCATTATATACGTTTTCATATTTATTTGTTCTTCATTGCTTGATTGAGGTTTTAGTTTAATTGATTTAATATCTTTAATAATCTTAAAATGTAATCTTCCCGATCACAGTTAGAATTTTGCCTTAAATTTTAGATAGTTAGTTTTTACTATGGAAGGGGCACTTGGAATGACAATTGAAGATGAATAACTATGATGAAGATTATGGAATCTAGATTAAATTTGATTTGGAAATAACATTTGTCTGTGTAATGCCTTGAGTTCTACACAAGACTTGCACTCTATCTGGTGTTGAGTTTTTGCCTTAGGATCACTTCTGCATTTGTGGATTCAATCTCAATGATTTTGTATTTGTGCTCTTTGATTTGAGGTATTTGCCTCTTTTTGCTCTACATGTTCTCCTAGGTCAATCCTTAGGAAAGTATCAACTTTATGGTTATGTCAATAATTGAAAACAACAACCTTTAATTATGTAAATGTTTTTAGGACCAACATGTAGATTTTTATTTTTCTTAGTGCACCAATTTGAAATGTTTTAATGATTGTCCCTCAGAATGAGAGCCTATTCAAATGTAAGAGATGATGAAATAAAATATACATGAATGTCTTTAAATACAAATACATAATAACAATTCACGAAAACATAAATTTAATCAACTCACAATGATTAATGAAATGAATGAAATTTAAACTTAAATTTTTAAAATAAATAATGAAAAATACTTAACTATGATTTGAATACCTCAAATATTTTTTTATATATTGTATTTAACTATTTAGATTTGGATAATCAAACATATGTGGGGGCACTTGGCCCACAAGACACCCTCCACTAGGTAGGTAATAGTTATACCATTCAATCTTTTTTATGTCAAACTATGTCAAACGGAACAATAAATATCTCCGAAAGACATCAAACCAATTATAATTTGTTTCAATCATTTGAACGGGATTCCGGGTCAACAGTAGATCTTTCCTGGACACGGGACTCCCTTAAACGCTGTCTTAAGCCGGTTTGTCGGTTAACCGTCCAAACGCAAGCCTCGGTTTTTCACATGGGGGTTTTCAGCGGCAGGCGGGTCCCATTATGCGAGGGAGAGAAAGAGCCGAAAAGATAAGGAAAAAAACGAGTATTGCTGTACCCGGCCAGGTCATATGCCACGTGACCGTATAGCAAAAGTGATCCTCTGCTGCCAACACGCCAGCCAGCCAGCCAAATCAGGTAGTCGATAATGGAAGTGTATTTTAATCAAGAAGGAATCCATGTCCAGGTACAGGAGCAGTAGGTAGTAGTACTAAAAATAATTCAGGGGCTCACAGGCCAGGGTAAGGGGAGATTCTACGAATATACACGGTAACTTGCTTTGGACCTTCACATTGCGTGCAGTCTATTATTTCGGCTCAATCCGCGTATTTTTCCGGCCAAATTTGGCGGATCTGCTGCAGAAAGTCCGGTAAATAACGCAACAATCAAGTCTGCATTAATGCGAAGCTTCCGCTTTTCTTCGTTCTCTTTTGGCGGCTATTTTTAGCTTTAGTGGCTTTCCGAGTCCTTTCGTTGTTAGTTGAAAATTAGGGAGAAGAATTCAACATTTGCTGGTTGAAGCGGTAAAGTTAGTCTGCGGAGATATTTAATTTTTGCCTTAAAATGTGTTGCTCTGTAGGGAATATATAGATTTCAAGGTGAAATTTCTGTTTCTTGCTGAAATGTGCTGTTTCGTAGCGTAAACTTAGGGTTGAGCTCAATTTTTGTTGATTTTTGAAGTAATTGCTGAAAATTTCCGTTGAATATAAAGCTTTTGGTAAAATTTGCCGTTCTCTAGAGAAAATTTAGGTTGAGTTGTAAAATGCCATTGCTTGTCCAAACATGCCGTTTTTTTTTTTTTCAATTTGATTTTTCATGTTTAAAGCTATTCCTTAAACGCGTCGAGCTTGCTAGCGATTTGTGTTTTGGTGGCGTATAATTCTAATTTCAAATAGTCGCAGTTCAGGGTCGCGAAGCTTCGTATATAACTAGATTTGCATTGAAAGTTATTGATAGGACTCGAGATGGTTGATATTAGAGGGATATAATAGAATAGCACGCCGCCGCTTAAAGGATTCATTGAATCTGAGTTTATCCATTTACATATATAGTATTTTCGTAGGGTTACAAGTTTTGAAGCATGCCGATTTTAATGCTTTTAAAAGATGTAAGAAATTTTTATGGACCCGATAAATCTTACCCATAAGAGACTATTTTTAGTACTCGTTCGTTCCTAGCTCCTTCTTTACCTTGTAAAGCGGATTTCTGCTATAAACAATTTATAACACAAAGTATTGTTCACATTGTAGAGAAATTTCAATTAATTAAGAAAGTGTACAATTTGGGTTACGAAACGTTGTGGTCTATGCTACTGCTCTTTCATTATTTGTCAGCTTGAATTTCGTATGAACAATGGTTTGAAGTTTCAAGTTGGGAGTTCGGTAAATGTTAGGAAGGTTTGAAATTTGAAAATTTGGAAAATAGACAAGTTTTTCATTGCTGCCGTCTTCAGAGGTTGGTATTATAAAGGTAAGCTATTCGGAAGGTTCAGCAGGTAGAGGTTTTCAAATTTAATTGGGTTTCTGGGCTTCTTTGGTTGCTTTTCTAGTGTGAAATTGCTTCCAATTTACTTAAAAATGCGGTTGCTTTGTAGAGTGGAATTGCTTTCAGTAATAATATAAAAAATTGAAGATCAGGGTACTGGGTAGATAATTTCATTCTGAATTGGCAAGCCATTTTTGCACTTAAATCATCGCTTGGCGTCAGTATTGAATATCTCTGAAGGTATTGAAGCAAAATTTTATGCCATTGCCTTAAAAAATGTAATCGCTTTTGTGGAGAGTCTGCTAGTATATTTGGATATGCCACGGTCTTCACATACATGGTAGAAGCTCCTGGACCTCGAGTAAAATAAGGAAAAAACAGAAGTCTGATAAAATTTATTTTTAATCTGTGTAAGATGCATGCCGTACACTGAGGAAGAGTTTTAAAATCTTTTTTGGTTTGCTACTACATACATGGCGGAAGCCCCTGGACCCCAAAGAAAAATAGGAAAAAAGAGAACTCTGATAAAATTTATTTTTAATTTGTGCAAGATGCATGTCGTACACTGAGGAAGAGTTTAACTTTTTTTTTTTGGTTTGCAGGGTTCCCTGTTTTTAAAGTAATGTCATTTATTTCAGTGGTCAGTTTTCTCAGATTCAGGTTTTAATGTTTCTGTTAATGTTTGCTGAGATGTTGTTCAATCTTTATTCCAGAAGAGATTTTGGAGAAATATTATGTGCCATACTTGCCAAAACTTGCTATTACGCTTGACACTATAAATCTAGGCTATGGGAGGCAAGAGCTCAAAAATCTTTCGTCAGAGGAGTCAATCTTGGGGTGCTCCGTCATATGAATCTTCTCAAACACGGAATCCTTCATCTTATGGCACGCAAGGTCATCCATCAGACATGTGTGTAGAATCAGAGGCTAAGCACAAGTTACAAAGGAGATACTCTCGAATAGCTGACAATTATGATTCACTTGAGAAGGTATTCTCATTGTTTTGTTATGTTTTTACTCACTTGATTAGGTTTTTATCTTGTATGATACTATTATTTATTGGATATAACTTATGTAGTTTCCGAGCAAAGTGTACTGAGTTCAAGGATGGATATGGATCATTAAGACTCATAACTAAGTTGTGTGTCAGATATGGTTATGTTTTTAAAATAGTCTATCATTATAAAGGTTTATGGTTCATGCACCACATTGTGCAATTCTGTTACTACTTTTCTTTGTCATTTATGTGTTAAATATGTTTTTCAGAGTCTGCTATGGATTATAATGAACTGATATGAGAAACAAAGGTAAGCTTTGCCATACAAGAGGAATTGACTATATACATATTATTAGAATTTTGGTTAATTTATGCATGTCCTGATATAATGAAAACCTCAAGCACAAAGGATTCTTCAGTAAGTTAGAAGTCATTATCTTAATAGGGTTTCTCTTTATTTGCCTATTTGGTAACAATCTTTGGGCTTCTTGCAAAGAGCAAATGTCAAGCAGTGATCCATAGCTGTAATCACTGGAACTCTCAAAATTAAATTCAGAATTTATTTAGGGTCTGAAAGCTGACATAAAAATTAGTGTACCTAACTGTGTTATTTGAAGTTGCTTATATCTAGTATTTTGAAGATAATGACAGTTTAGTTTAGAAGTGTAAAAGTTCCTACTATCTCAGCTTCAACTTCAGCCATGAATGCTTGAGAAACAGTATATTCATTCAGGGGAATGTGCCAATTATCAATGGTGTTTTTAAAACACCTATTTTAGCCAAAGCAAGACAGCAGACAGTCTTAAGACATCTTCCTTTGGATTAAATTCATGACATTAACAATTACAATTTCTGCATGTCCTTGGTCCATAAATAAAATATTTTTTCACATTGTAATAATTTATTAATTCGAAAAATAATTAAATGAATTTAATTATGTATAAAGACAAAAATAATTCAAAGAGGACCCTTATATACCATCAACTACAGAAGACTTCCCTAGGAAAATTTTACCAATCAAATGTTATGATTAGACCCCTAAGTAGCTTGATGTATGGAGATCAACAGATGCAGCCAAATTGCAGTCTAGTGTCTTATCATTGGGCAACGAAGTTGATAAATACTATATTCCATGAAGTTTGACCACTGTAGGATCACATATATGAATCACAACTGAGGTCACTTGTGCTTATCTGAAATGGAATACCGTGAAGACAATTATACCATGATGATGGATGAGATGGCAATTTTGTTTTGAAAGCAGGAATATGGGATAGCCATGTACATTAGGCACCCAAGTTTCAAAAATGTAGAACCCAAAGTTACAAACTACATCTGATTGTCTTGAAATAGGACAACTGGAGGTGTTATCCATAGTTGCACAAATCAGGGGTGAAAGATAAGGTACTATGTGATATAGTCTCAGCAGTCATCAGTGACATGGTTCTTTGCAATCCTCATGAGCTGGAGATATGTTGTCTATCAAGCTTGTTTTATAAAGTATAAGGACATACAACATGTATGATGTGGGAATTGCTGCACAAAGGTTGGTGGAACATTTATTACTATCGAACAGTACATTGCAGTCAAATAAAAGCTCATAGATATTTGCTAACTTGAAAAGGTTGCTGAAGCACGAGCATCATGTTTCATGGGTTCCTCATCTGACTCAATTCAATATCAGAGGAGTATTTGGATGCGTGAATCAGTTTCCTCCACATATCTTTTGAATGTCAATGACTTATATAGGTGAATTTGGAGATAAAGTGGTATATCTGAGGACTTAATAAAAAAACATTATATCCACACAAGATTTTCACTCTACTGAAGTCAATTGTGGTTGCACTTAAAAATGGTTTGGCATATGTGTACCAATTAGTGCACAATTGAGAAGATGATTGTAAAGATTCACAGTTTACTTTTTCGCATCGATGACCCATAGATAACATTCTTTGAGCAGATAAAGATCAAGCAGATGATCTATAAAGGTCATATTCACACATGTTAATCTTTATACCAAAGTTCCCTTATAGTTGCATTGAAGAATGTTCTTTTGAATTTGTATTACTATTGCACCATCAAGAAGATCATTGAAAAGAAATACTATTTACTTCTTGTTTGGACATCTTCTAGATTACCTCTTTGAAGCAGATGTTCTTCTGAAAGAAATAAGTTATAGTAACATTTATGAATGACAAAAGTAGGTCAGTAAGACTTGAAGTATGGCCAGTCACAGTGAGAAAAAATGAACTTCAACATCGAAAAAACAAGAGGCCACAAGGTAAAAGCAAATATTATAACAATAAAAGATTATAATTTCTAAATTCTAACTAGGGGAAATTGGCCAAAAATTGATAGAAACACTTAAAAGAAGATATCATGTTACAAAATATTATGTGAAAAAAAGCTAACTGAAATTATGATGCAAATGCTGGCCCTAATCTATTCCAGAATGTGGAGTAGGCAAATGATTGGCATACTCAGCCTCTATGAAAGAGCCAATACAGTATGTGATGATGTTCATATGATAACAGTATGGACTAAGGGAGCCTGGACTGAGAATAGCTCTCAAATCGGGTTATCACTAAGTCCTTGTCCAGATCAAAGATGATTCAGATAATATTTAACACAAAGCAAAGACTCTTTAATGGCTGTTCATGTTGTATGACTTTGTGCCTGAACACATTCATATGATTGTTGAATTATTTCCTAAAGTCTTATATATATTGATTACTGGTTGTCTGTATTGATTATGTTCTGATCTCTAGTGATACAAGAAAAGCACTCACAGTACATATGCTAGGCCTGAAGACTTTTGGCACCCACAGTCATCAAGCCAAATTCCATAGATTTTTGATCTGCTTTTTCAATGGATAGGTCAGACTTTTCCCATACCTTCTACAGTAGAATATAATATTAACATCTTTTTGGAATTTTGATGATAAATTGCAGGTTTGGAAACTCAGGAAAAGATCCTTTCATTCAAAGGAATTTTAAAGGAAAGTGTATCATCAAAGCACTAGTGCACACCAAATCATGGAAATCTTTAATTGGAGAAAACCTGCTCGATGAAAAGGAACTCTATTATTTTTCGTTCTACTAAAGTAGAAGGTATAAGAATGACATAGTTGGAGAAAGAGGGGAGTAGGACTCCTTAAATTTTTAGCTTTCCAGTTGCCACATTACATAGATGTTCTGAAGAGTAATTCAAATGGGCAAGAATCTATCTCCGAAAACAAAGAATTAAAACAAACTGTTCCTGGAAATGTATTTGGTGCCAAATTTATTTTAACCCATAGATCCTGATTGACATACTTATCTTCACGTTTCTTGCCATTTTCTTTCTGCAAATTACAAAACCAAATAGAAGACAGAGACAATTCTTCATCTTGACTCTGCACTGTTCACTTTGGATTTTATCCTTGGATTGGGCATCCTCACATCTAATTCTTGTTCATCCAAGGGTCTGACCTATGACTATTCTTCGAGGCTTCATGAAAATTTTGTGTTTTCTTTGGGCTTTGGGATTTCATCCTGACATCATGCCTTCACATGTGCATCTTGGCATTTGTAGCTACCAAGTGTCATTCCCAAGTGGGGTTTAATAAAATACCAACTTTCTTTTCCTATTGAGACTCCGGATTTGTTAGCTATGGCATACATTACTATAACTTATTGCTTATTGCTTGAATCTATCAAGATATAATTCTAAATGGGACTTGATTGTCTCTCTAGTATTCTTCAGGTACTAGTTTCTGGCCTGACAAACCTACACATCCTTTACCATTGATTGTCTTCGCCAAATTTCCAATTTTAACTTTCACATTGGATTTCGTGCCATAACTCTGTTGACCTTGTCTGACACAATTCTGTTCATGTTCCCAAAAATTAATGGCCTTTAATAGTTTAAGTCACGACTATAAACACCTGCAGATCCTTTTTCCTGCTATTTTCAAAGGCTGTTAATGTATGCCAATTTTTTGAAGGATGTTTGTGATAAAGAAAATCCGAAGACAGATTAATATTTGTAGCCTATAGTTAACAATTGATCGGGCTTGTTAATGATGACTGGTCAATGCTGATCTTGCAAACACCTAGGTCCATCAGGACTAATGTCTGCTGAAGTCTCTAGTCAAGCTCTGTAGCTTCTTGACCTTGTAACTTGTGTTGGAGAACTAGTTGTGACCATTGAGTGAACTCAAGTGCTATTCTTCTGTGTACTAGTGCTTATCATGTTATCTCCTGCCAACTGTTTGAGATCAAACTTGACTCTTCCAAAATATATCATGCTTGCTATAGTCACATAACATAAGAATCTTAGCCGACCCATGACAATAGTACTTGACAATTATAATAACTCTACGTCATTGTCCAAGTTGGTCTCCTATGGAAGGACAATACTCTCATAAAGGAGATTGGGCTTATTACTGATGATGGGTCAATGCTGATCTTGCAAACACCTAGGTCCATCAAGACTAATATCTGCCGAAGTTCCTAATCAAGCTCTGTAGCTTCTTGACTGTGCAACTTGTGTTGGAGAAGTAGTGGTGTCACAGGGGTACCCGGGGACGCGTCCCCCCCCCCCAAAAAAAATCCCCCGCCCCAGGTATTGGGGGATGGCAAGGGGACGGCAGGGGACCGTCCCCCTTTTTGCAAAATTTTTAGGAAACGTCCCCGAAACGAGGGGACGGCAAGGGGACGGCAGGGGACGGCTGACCAGTCCCGGGGAGGGGGACTTGGGGACGGCCAAGGGACGGCTAGGGGACTTGGGGATGGCCAGAGGACTTCTAGGAGTCCCCTAGCTGTCCTCGGGATAGTTAGCCATCCTAGAAGTCCCCTGGCCGTCCCTAGGATGGTCAACCGTGCCCCGCATCAAAGCATGGTCAAAACAAAACATAAAACACATTTTCATAGCAAGGGAGTGTGAACTTAATTATGTCCACCCATTAAATAAATTGGTGCCACTGCTTGTTGTCTTGAAACTTTGGATAAGTGTAACTGATACAATTATTCGAGAATCAATATTGGTTTATGTACTGAGGTGCCAAGATGAATTCCAGTGAATAACCCAACACTCAGTGCTTGTTCTCAATGCTATTGTGCCTCATAAATAAGTCTCACAGGTCTTACTCTATTGTGAAGATGATACATAGCGGGCCTTGGGACATCTGATCATGCAAAACAATAACATGGTAACTGTGCAGATTATTTGCCTAATGCAACTCACTATCATTCTCAGAAGGCTGCACTCCCTTGTTCCAGTTATCAATAAACAAAAAAATTATCATCAGAGTATCTGTTTTCTTAGTTCAAAATCAAGCTTTCCATTGAATAAATTCTAACTTATTCATTAAGATCAATGCATACCCAATAAACCATATCAACTTGAACACAAATGTTATATGTGAATGTTCTATAATGTATATTATGCATGCCTTATCCATGTTATCTATTGAACATTTAAAATTTCCCTATATTTTTATATAGCCGTCCCCCGCTGTCCCTAAATTTGGCCTCAAAAATCGGAAACTTGGGGACTTGTCCCGCCGTCCCCTGCCGTCCCCGTCCCGGAAACTTGGGGTAACCTTGAGTGGTGACCATTGAGTAAACTCATGTGCTATTATGCTATGTACTAGTGCATGCCACATTATTTCCTGCTAACTGTTTGAGATTAAAATTGACACTTACAAAATATGTCATGCTTACTATAGTCACATAACATCAGAATGCTATAGCCAATGACCCATGACAATATTACTTTACAATTATAATAACTCTAGGTTATTGTTCAAGTTGGTCTCCTATAGAATGACGATACTCTCAGGAAGGAGATCATTATCCATTTCAATCATAAGTCTCTGCAATTTCTCCATTTCTAGTTCAAGTTTGAAATACTTGACATAATAATTAGTAACTTACCTGCAATAGTTTGACTTAGTGACCAAGCACTTGGAAGAACAATAACAATAACATTGGCAGCGAAGCAAGAGCTTGTCTAAAAAGAGGGTTGATTTCCTTGTTTATAAGTGTACTGGACACTGGAGAATATAACTTGGCCATTTTTGCTAACAGTATACACCACAACCTTGTATTTTGAAACTATCTATCCCTCTGAATGTGTCTCCAAGACAACTTACTATTGCACCTCCAGCATCTAGATGAAGTAAAATCTTGATGGAGATTAATTTAGGAATCTCATTATACCTTGGAATCAACAAAGTTTATATAGGACAGAAATATTTCTACTGATCTAACTAAGTAAAATGTTGAAAAGTACTTTTGTTCATGTTTAGTATGCTATCTTTGTGAAGAGTGCCATAGAAAGCAAGTACCATACAGTCGCTAATTGTCCTTGCTTGCTAATGTGGATCAATCCTAATGGAATCATCACAATAGTGGCAATAACTGAGATTCATAATGAAAACAACATTCACTAGAGTTTTATAGATCAGTCCTTATCAGTTAAATTTAGAGCCACCTAGGGATGTGGGGATATAGAAATGGCCAAATGGGAATGGGATCCCATTTGAAATCAGGGTATGGGAGTAAATGAATAAGGGTATGGCTATATTATATATCAATATAACCACCAGAAGATGTGGTGATGGGGACAGCGATAGGGTTCTTGTACCAAATTGGATTTTCCTAGTGACAATCGTTTAAATATTATCCATATTTGTAGGCTGTTTAATTTGAAAATGTAGTAGTATAAGTTATGTTTGATTTTATAGTGAAATTCTCTTAATAAGTAATAACTTGTTTCTCTGATTTTTTTTTTGTACTTTTCAACTATAGAAAAAATTCACCATTGTACTCAACATGCATTTACATTCTCCTCTACCCCCAAGCTTTGTTAGGAGACAATCCCATAGCCTAATTAGTGGATTTGGATCATAGGCGCTTTCAAATGTGTTGACATTCAATAAGTATAGCCATTTCAAAGACTATATGTTTGGCATGCCATAAATTTGATGCTTTGTTCACAATTGTCCTTTATAAATAAACAATAAGATACAAAGTTTTTTTCAAGTATCAGAAGGAGAGACCTCTACTTGGGATACAGGCATGTACATCAGGTCACTAAATGCTTATAAGGGGGTTTCTTCAAGAGTTTTGTGGCCTAAAAAGAAGGGAGCTTTATAAATATAAACTTTTTACAATAGGAAGAGTTAACATGCAATGCCACTTAGTTGTACCATACCTAAGCAAGTGCATCACACACTTGAAGCCCCTTTTTGGTGATAACTATCTACATTCAACAATTGGTTTAACAGAAAAATAAAATACAAATTGAACTGGTCCTTTACATTTTGATTTTTTTTTGAGTTGAT
>VDFB02150011.1:0-17942 GCA_007258455.2 Sequoia sempervirens
TTGGTTGCATATTTTTTCTAGTGTTATATGTATGACCAATGGTATTATAACTCGATTGTTGTGAAACATTATTCTTAGGTGGTTCAAGGATGAGGACAGGTTTTTTTTGAGTTTGTGGTTGGTTTGAGGGTGGGTAAAGGACAATTTTAGGCCTAGGAGAGTACTTCAAGGGATATATAATGTGCATAAACTCAAAAGACTTATCCTTATTTTCATGATTACTTAGTGAAGGGGAGTCTAATGTCACTTCATCATCTTCATCTAAGTCACATCACTATTTTTTGAAAGACATGTGTTGATGTTGTCATTTTCTTTCACAATGAGATCTTCCCTAGTAGGAGAGTTAAAAACTAGATGTTCATGACATTTAATGTTTGGTTCTTCTAAAATTATTTCATCACAAGTAAGGGAGTTATAAATGGTTGGATTTTCTTTCTTATTAATGATTGTATCCTCTTTTTTAGTGATGTTTTCCTTAATATTCTCATAAATTTCATTGATTTGGTCTTCTAACACCAAGGCATCTTCTTCACAACTAGGATAGATATTAGGAGAAGGCCAAATATTATCACTATGATTTTTGATGATTTCATCCATTTTTTCTAAGGTCTCATTCTCTTGCACCATAATATCTACCATAGTAGGAGATATTTTAGGAGAGGAGAAAACAAGATGTAGATCACATTCAATGGTTAGATTTTGTAAAGGAAATTCATCACAAAAAGGGGAGGCATTAAGAGAAGAACAACTATGATTTGCATGCTTACCAATGATTGGATCATTTTTTTCAAATAGACCTTCCCAAATGTTAGGGACATTAGGAAAGAGAAATAATGCTATAACTCTCAATCATTGGATCTCTTAACACTAACATAGCCTCTTCACAAATGTGTTTTTCACTATCATTCACGATTTCATCCTCTTTCACTAAAGCATTCTCACAAGTAAGAAAGGTGTTGGGATATGAATGGAGAGTAGTGTCAATGATCTCATCTTCTTGTATCATAATATCTTCCCAAGGGGGAGAAGGAGAGGGACAAACAAGACTTTATTGATTCTCAATGATTGTATCTTCTTTCACCAAGATACCTCTATCACTAATAGGAGAGATATTGGGAGAAGAACAACTATGATTGTCATGACTATCTATGCTTGCATCCTCTTGCATTATGACATTCTTAAAAATATAATAAATGGTAGAAGGGTAGCCAACATGCTTGTCAAAGGTTTTATTTTGTTTTCCTAGATTATTCCCATGAGTAGGGAAAATTGAACCATACAAATAATGTGATACTCTATGAACACTAAATTCTTGAAAAGAAAACATGCTAACATGAAAAAGTAGGCTATCTAAATTATCCAATGCTTTTCAAATGTCAAAAATTTTCCTATAGATCTAAAGATTGAAATGATTTTTGAAATTCTTTTTAAAAAATGACTACACTAAATGGATGATTTGACCTAGATACATAGAATAGAAATTCCTGAAACTTTCCAGACTGATACAATAGGCTACCAACAAGCTTAGGAAGTATACAAAATCACAAAAAAAGTTTGTTTTTGTAGGCCATCAAAGACTAATATGCCCATCTTGGTGAATGAGTCCCACCTAGGGTTTTTGGAAGGTTCAAATAGTGAAAAATAGACAACACATAATTCCTAGAAATCTAGAAAAACCACCTAAATAGGGACTAAATCTCCCAGATGGATGAATGAGTCCCAGATTAGGGTTTTTACACCAAATTCAATAAATTTTGAGTTGTTTCTAAGTTTTCTAACTTGTATGTTGATTTGACTATTTGCAATTACAAATTTTAAGTGAGATTGAATTATTTAAGATGCAAAGATGCAACCTATATGCACTTTTCACTAATCGAATGCTTAGAAGCCCTAAATGAAAATTAACTAATGCAATATCGAAAATACAAAGTTGATATGAAATGGATCTCAGGTGCATGTGTTCTCCAGTAGAGGTAGGGTTTCGGTGCGGGTTCCACCAAAGGTGATTCAAAGAATGGGTGGTGTTCCACATGTTTGGGAGTCTGAGGCTAGGGCAGGGGACCCTGGCTGCTCTCTCTAGGGGTGTATTGTGGGTCAAACTAAGCAGGAAAAGGCCTTAGGCAAAAATTCAAAAGATGAGTTAGGCAACTTGGTATTAAAAATTTGAATAAGTTATCTATATTGTTTAAAAATACGAGAGTAGGTCAAGAGAAAATTGAATGTAGTTTCTAAACAAATAGGTTTATTTTTTATTTTTTTAAAATCTATTTGGTGAAAATTTAAAATTTCAATGCAATAGTACTTAAATTTTAGGGAAAAAATAAGTAGGTGTCTATCTGACCACCCTAACCACAATAAAATGATAATATTTTTTTATGATATTTTAGATATAAGTAGAGGACTCATGTTTGATGTGATGCATATTTTTTTGTAATTTTTTCAATATAGAAAAGCGGTAAATTATGAATTTTTTTATTACAACTTTTAAAAAGTACTAAAATTGTAATACGATCTATGCTTAGTCCAAAACCATTGAAATTCATTTTTTAATCCTATGGTATGCAAAGCATAAAATGTGACACATGTTTCAGATTAAAAAAATGTGATACCGTTTGAAAGCTATAGATGTTTTTCAATTAGCCTATCAATAAGGACTTTAGTTGTAATTCAAATAGAAAATGAATAATAATTATTTATTAAATTGAAAGTAAAGAATAATTTATATTGGTGGAAAGATGAGAATCTCCTTTAAAAACCCTTTTCATTTCATCAATTTTGGGTAAGAAAAAAGTCGCCAGCCACACACCCTACACATACCCATCATATTGCCACTTTTTGGCCCATTGTGATCCTGCATATACCCTCTCAGTTCATTAGGAAATCAAGATCCCTCAAAAAAGTGATTCAATTGAGGGAAGGAATACAATAAGGGGTGGTTTCCTTAAGTGTGATTAAAAAGGAGGTTTACCACTAAGAAAATGCTTAGAAAGAGAGAAATGAAAATAATATGCAAATCTATCTATGTGACCTAGAAAATGAAACTTAAAATCAAAATGAGAAACTAAGGATAAACAGAGAAGCACCTGAAAGGCTGAAGATGTCCAAAACAAGTTCTACAACTCTGAAATCTCAAGTTTTGATGTGTACTGGGACTCATATGCTAGACTAGGTGATTTAGTCCCAATCTAGGGTTTCTGGGTTGAATCTACAATCTATTGCTGACAAACCAAGATCTATTGAAAACTACTAAAAAGTGGTATACTAGGACTCATATGCTCAACGTGGTAATTTAGTCCCAGTATTACAGTTTGACTGAAACTTATGTATCCTCGAGTGATCTTCTGTAGCTTCTATCTTATCTAATCTTCAAGTCTAAAAGCTTTTATCTTATATAATCTTCAAGTCTGAATGGTTTGAATTTTGATTTGTAGGTGAGTTTTTGTGAGCCTTGACAACTTCTTATGACAACTTTGCAAGTTTTTGCAACTCTGTAAGTTTGGAACTTTTGAAGGCTGCTTGAAATCCACTTTTTCTTCAACCTATAAACCTGCAACATACAAAGAGAGAAAAAAATGTTGTTTTGTTAAGGAATGGCGGTTTTCCTTGGTCAAACCCCATTTTGGCAATCAAACCTTGATTTGAAATAAAGCATGAATGAAATGAAACATGAAACATAAGATGAAGCAATAGAACCTTGTTTAAAACCTTGTAGATCTACAAAAAAAGGATGAAGTAGCCTCAATGGATGTAGATCTTGATCACAATTCTTGATTAAAGGTAATGCCTTTAAATACTTGAATTGATATTGGACAATACATCACAACATTAGCTCAAAGCCACATGCATGATGCACCAATCCTTTCACATGATACTTGAATCTTAAATGTTGCTCCAAATGCTTGATGATGTCCTCTTGAATGCTCTTGAATGGCATTTATCTTATAAAATCACCTTAGGAAAAAATGCTTAGATTGATAAATTACTTGTTAGGAGAAATTATGTGAAATAACCTTTTATTTATACTTTTTTATTCTAAATTTCCTAAAATTACAACACTACAAGCCAACATTAGAACTAGGATAGTAAAATCATGCCAAGAATTTGATTTAAAATAGGTCTTTATTAAAGCAAGACTCATACGTTGGTTGGTGCGTGTGAGTCCTAGTGGCTTAAACATGGGACACAAACTCCAAGAAGTGTTAAGTTCAATGTAATGTTTAAAATCAGGTCTTGAGACCTAGGTGGGACCTATACACCCAAGGTGGGGTATGAGTCCTAGATCACCAGATCTAGAACACACAAACTAAAACATTGTATTATGATTAGTTATTTGATAAGTGCGGGATTATCCTCAAAAAAATGCATTTAATAAGGCTTTTGGATGCAAAATAAGACCAATTAAAGCATAAAGAAGCCAAATTTTAATAAAAAGGGCCAAAAACTTAATGTGAATATGTAAAACATATTACAACACCAAATTAAGGCATCACTTAGCTCATTTTATCAATTATTCCCAAATTAAAAGCGAGGAAAAGGGATACTTTTTTTGTCACTACACAAATTTGTAATCCAAGGTTCAATTGAGGATTGGTGAGTAGTGGCATTTCTTTGTTCATTCATCTCTCCTATTATGCATTGTTTTGTTCAAAGGTTTAATTACCAAAATAGGGTTTGACCAAGGAAAACCCCTATTCCCTAAAAAAACCCATTTTTATTCTCCTTTGATGTGTGAATGTAGGTTTTTATTTTGAAGATTAATTGGAGAGAAAAATTTGCAAATTTTTCAAAGTTTTCAAATTTGTCATATTTCTTGCAAGATCATAGAAAGTCTTCTACAAAATTCATTTCTCACTTTTGGGAGCTAAACACCTAGATTTTGGAGTTGTAGACATTGATGTACAAAACCTAGAAATTGATTTTCCAGAACCCTAGTAGGGACCCATTCACCACTGGGCGAATGAGTCCTTAGTGAGGCCCGAAAAAGCACTTTTTGCAACAAGTACACATAGCATTTGGCCCTCTTAAAACCTAATTTTTGATTGCTATATTGGTTAGGTTTATTTTTTGACATTCATTTATGCATTATTACCCTCATATAATTAAATGAAATATGAGAAAAAATTTGGTGCATCGCATTGTTATCTCATTTAGTGATCACCCTATTTTTCTACATTTCATAAAGAATGGAAAAAAATATTTTATTTTGTATGGTACAATGTTAAAGAGCCTAATAAGGCTTCTTTTAGATGGTTAGTCATTCTCAATATAATTATTTATGAACATAATCATAGTGATGTTGATATTTGTAGCAATTGTAGAACACCTGAATTTGTGATGTAGCTATTGTTTGATTGTTTCTATACAAAGGAAATTTGGAAAATATTTTCCAATGATCTAAAGATTAGGGAAAATGAAGGTAAGATTGATTAGAAAAATGTTTTACCAATAAATGTAATACTAAATAATGAATGTAATGGTTTTTGGGACATATTTTTCTACTAAAATTATGTGGCACATTTGGAGGGCAAGGAATGAGGACAAATTCAAGGGTTGTAGGAGGGCACTTATTCAGTCATAAAAAAAGACTAACTTTTTTTTAATGTTGCCTTACAGGTCATAGTAACAATGGAGATATTGATGGCCAAGTTCATGAAACTAATTAGTGATGGAACAATCATAGTAAGAAAAGATGAGGTGAAGTATGGACATACTTGGGATCACAATCATGAAGATTTTGAAACATTTCTGAAAGCATTTAGGGAATTCCAAAAGGTCTTCAATGAAGTGATAGCTAGGAAAGATAACAAGGAAAAGAAGGTTTTCCATTGTAGGATACATGTAAATGAGGGATATAATCCAACAATTGAAGAGGTTAGATCCAATGAGATGTTTTCTAAAAAGGAATTAGGATGGAATGATCTCAAGGAATGCAACCAAAGCAAGAACCTTTGATACTACATGATATATAATATAGTCCTTGTAGCTTTGTGTATACAATGTAAGCATGTAAAATCAGAACTCAAGATTTTTGTATTCATAATTATAGTAGCTGGAGTAGTAAGGCTTATCAAATGGTAGATATTTTGTAAATTGTTGTACAATAGGCTTTAATTCAAATGCTTGGATCTGAATGATATGTATTTCTATTTCTTAAACTATTACTAATACAAAAAAAAAGTTTAGTTTTTGAGAAACTAGATTCAAAGTACTACAATTCTTGTTATTTTTTGTACCTTCTACGCCAAAGGAAATTAGGGGTGTACCATTTGGGAGATAGAACTTAGGGACCTATTTCACTCTTGAAGCTCATTAGGAAACCAAGATCGCTCAACCAAGTAACTCAATTGAGGGAAGGAATATAAGTACTAGGTGGTATCCTTAGGTGTGATTAAATGGGGGTTCACCATTAACATGAAGATTCAAAGGAGAAATGCAAACTGTAATGCACTAAACCCTAGAAACTTAAAACATGAAATCATATTACTAAACAAAGAGAAATAAAAAAGTACTTGGAGGATAGGAGATGTATAAACAAGGTCTAAGAACCCTAAAAAAATATATTTTTGAGCTGCACTAAGACTCATACACTAGGGTGGGTGATTTAGTCCTCCTATAGGAATTTGTGTAGAATCTTGAATCTTCTACTAGAAAATCATTATCTACAAAAACCTGGTAAAAAGAGGTATACTGAGACTCATACATACAAAGGGATGATTTAGTCCAAGTATTAGGGTTTGAGTGAAACTTCTATAGCCTCGAGTGATCTTCAGTAGCTTTCATCTTCTTTGATCTTCAAGTCTAAAAGTTTTAATTTTGGCTTGTAGATGAGTTCCCGTGAAGATGGAAACTTCTTGACACCTTTGACTATTTTCTTCAATATTACAACTTTTTCTTCAAATGATCTTCAAGCTCCAAATCACCTAGATCTTCAATCACACATGAAGAGGGAAAAAATGCCGTGTTAGGGAATAGGGTTTTTCCTTGGTCAAACCTTGCTTTGATAATTAAACCTTGAAATGAAATGAAATAGCATGAAAGAATGATGAGCGAACAAATGTAATGTTGCAACTCACCAAACCATTCAAATAAAGGCTACAAACTTCTATGAAATGGCTCCAATTGATGTGCATCTTGACTCTTGATCTTGATATGAGATAATGTCTTTAAATGCTTTCTTGAATCATGAAAACCCATGTCACAAGTGTTAGCTCACAAACACACATGATGCATGAAGACTTTGACATGATGCTTGAATCTTGAATGTTGCTCCAAATGCATGATAATTTTCTCTTGAATGCTCTTGATCTCATAAAATTTCCTTAAGAATGCTTGGATAAAATTTATAGGAGAAATTATGTGAAATAACCTTGTGTTTATACTTGTTTATGCCAAATTTCCTGAAACTGCAACACTACAAGCTGACATCAGATCTAGGATAATAAAATCCCACCAAGAATTTGATTTAAAATAGGTCCTGGTTAAAGCAGGACTCATACACCAGGTTGGGCATATGATTCCCATTGTCTTAAACACAGGACACAAACTCCAAGAAGTGTTAAGTTCAATGCAATGTTTAAAATTAGGCCCCAAGACCTAAGTGGGAACCATATTCCCAAGGTGGCATATGAGTCCCAGATCACTAGATTTGGAACACAGTCACAAACATTGAATTATGATTTGTCATTTATGAAATTTTGGGATTATCCTCAAAAAAATGTATTTAATAACGCTTGTGGATTCAAAATTTAGGACCAATTAGGGCGTAAATAAACCTAATTTTAACAAGGAGGGCCCAAACAAGTGTGAAAATGTAAAGGGATACATTTTCTTACGCTACATTTAGCCCCCACTTTAGTGAGAGGATGACCTTGCATCAAACTCACACTAAAATATACAAATTCGCATCAAAAGGGGTTGAAGTGTAGCAATGCTAGTGAGATAGGATGAGAACAATCAAGAGGGATGATCAATCCCCTAGGATCAAGATCCTATGGAAAAATAAAATAGGCACAAAAGAACATACATGTGAATGATGTATGAAGCAACAACAAAGGCACACACATACACTGCGAAAGACATAAAGAAGAAAGATAAAGAACAAGAGGGTGGATCAAGACTCAACTATTTGTCCAACACGATGTGGATCAAGCCTTGACTATTTTTCCAAAAAAAAAAAAATTACAAGTGGAACATGATGTCTACTATGCAAAAAAAATGTGTGCTCACAAGGGCTAGTGGAACATCATGCCATCCACTAGGTGAGCCCCCAAAAAGGTGAGACACATACGCACGTGGCCAATATGCACTTACACACAAGAAAGTGGCTATGGGAAAGTCACGCCTAAGGTTGGATCCCATACGCTAACCATACCAAATCTATACCTCCTAATAACTTTAATAAGGCACCACACAACACGAACAACAAGATTCATGAGGCAAGAAAAACTTTGTATGCTAACACCCATGAACGAACAAGATGGTTCCACAACAAAGAAAAGTGCATTAAGCAACCTGTGGCCATATAAAAGTTATTGTAAATGCAATATAGTGTAAGTTACATTCAAAGGGGTTTTTCTTAGTTCATGTAAGGTCTTAACTTAGGGAGCATTATGTCTAATGTCTCCAAGAGAGGACCAATTGAAGAATAAAATATTCACAACTTAGGGAATGCAATCCACTTGGCATTACCACTAAGAGGAATATAATAAGCTAAGAGAGATCATGCTCTTGAAGGACATTACACCCAATGTCATCACCAAGAGAAATATGTATCGCATGAAGTAAAAATACCACACAATGAAACATGAGTTGAAATGTAGAAGAATAATGCCAATGTATGCCCCCACTTTAAAGAAATTGCTAAACACCATGCTATGAACAATTAATTTGAAGTAGAAAATGATAAATGCTAACAATAAAGAGGATATGAGAGCTTATTTGTAAATCCCGATGCCAAGTCATATGTTTCCAAATAAAGCTACATCATGAAAAGGGGTTGCCTCCAAAATGAAATCCCAAAATCACATAAGGGGTCATGAATTTCAGGTTAGTATGTCTTTGCTACAATGTTGTTAGAGAGATCAAAAACATCATCATTCCCCAAATACTCATGGAACAGGAAGAATGACATAAAGAAACTGAAAAAAAAGAAAATATTTTGGGTAAACATGGTTCATTATTCATTTTCATTTGAATTATTAACTAAAGTCTTGATTGATAGGATGATTGAAAACATCTATAGTTTTCAAATGGTATCACATTTTTGAATCCAAAACATGTCACATCTTATGTCATTTTACTATAGGATAAAAAAGTAAAAATTGAATTTCATAGAATTTTCACCAAGTTATGGTGGTCAGATAAACAATTTTTAATATTTTTAAAAAGTTCTAATAAAAAATTCATAACTAATAATTTACTCGAAAAAAAATTACAAAATAAATGTGGCACATTTGTGCATGTATCCTCTACTTATATCTAAATCCATAAAAAATATTATCATTAAATTATTGTAGTTAGGGTGGTCGACAAGACACCTTAGGAGCCCCCTGAAATTTAAGTACCATTGCATTGAAATTTCAAATTTTCACCAAATAGATTTAAAAAACATAGTAGTTTAGAAACTACATTCAATTTTCTACAGATTCTATTCTTACATATTTTTGCAATAATATAGATAAATTATTCAATTTTTTACGTCAAGTTTCGTAACTCTGATTTTTCTAAATTTTTCACCACTTAAGGGCTTATTTTTTCCATTATGATCTTGCACATACCCATCCCCAAAAGGAAAACACGAGACAAAGAAAATATAAAAGATTTATGAAAAATAAAATAATGTAGGTACAAATAAAAGATGTCACAAAAAGAGAGACACCAAATGAACCAGAATGGGGGATCACATCACATGCATGCAATCACATAAAGAAACATGCAAAAGAAAATAAAGTAAAATAATAGTAAGGCACATGTCAATCAACCTATAGTAGGTCATCTGCATCCCAATCTCGATCAATATATATGGAAGGTAGGAAACTATCCAGAGGGACAACATCAAGTTCCAAAACTAGGGCAAGGATATCTAATTCTTTCCCCCATTGTGTGTAGGACAAAAATGAGTTGAGATAGGTGATGAGATAGTGCTCCTTGCGATAAAGAGAATGATTTGTAGTGAATGTAAAGCATGTAATAGTGACAATATTATGATCTTACAACTATTACATGGCAAGGAGCGAAATGCATGTTTTAAGGGATTATTTCTATCATATCAAGTTTCTCAAGGATCCTTCTTAAAGTATGGAATTCATCGGTGAGATTCCCAAGAGTTTTATGATATGCACAATAATTGTTGTTTTTAGGTTTGTTGCTTCTAGTAGAAGGTGGAATTGCAATCCAGCCTCTATTAACAAGTTCTTCCAATTTTCGTTCAATTTGTGTTTGATTTTGTAGGAATGCTAAGTCTTTAACTTTATAAGGCTATCATTTCTTAATAGATTCACTAACTTGTTGAGGAGGACCTAAGATGATCCTATCATTTGTATCTGACGGTGCTACCACAATAGTGGTTTACAATTTCTGGGAGGAACTAATTTTTGCTGAAATAACATATTTTTAGAAAATATAATGATTTAAGCCTTGAAAAGTTCCATTTAAAGAATTCTAATTGAAGAGGGTTTGATCAAACTACCTTAACCGTAAAACCCCCATGATAGAACCCCACTAGTTTTAAACCATACCCATAACAAAGTCTCCTATACACCTATCAAAATGCTGATAAAAAACCAGTTTTGATTTACCTTTTGGGGGATCAAATGAATTCATTTAAAATTTATTTTTTGTAAGTATGTAGTCCTATTATAAGCTTCCGAAAAAATATAATTTTAAATAAATTTAATTTTATTATTATATTTATTTTTTATTTCTCGTGAATGTAGGTTTTTCACCGAAAATCAAGCTCTTTGTTACTGCACATGTGGAAAAATAGTCTAAGATTATTAAAATAAATAAAAATACTAGTGCACCAAATATTGAAGTCACTTGATCATCAAAGAAAAAAATTGAATTTCAATACATAAAAAGTTACGTTATATGGTGGAGTATATGTCTAAATTATAATTGGTTTGAATTCAAAACTTGATTAAGAAAAATATTCAATAAAAAATATCTAGCAAGTGGAAGCACTAGATATCAGGTTGCAAATCTATATTCAAAGAAATTAAATTTTTATCCTTCATGGAAAAAAAGTTATGCGTTATCTTTGATTGACGTCACTTTTTTAAAAATATTTTTGAAAAAACTAGTTTTCAAGGAGATGGAAAGAAGAAGTGCAATCTGATTCCAAATTTTTGAAAAAATAATATTTAGAATCTATAGACAAAATTTCATGAAACTCTAGTTTACATCATCTTCATTCCCTCATAGTTTAGGCTGCTATAGGTGCAGAAATTGAATTTAGTTTTAAAAAAAAAATCAGTGTCCAGTTTGGCAAAAAATTGTAAACCACTATTGTGGGATCACCCCTGAACCATAGATTTCTAGAACCACAAGATTCTCTAACTCTTCTAGGATTTTGCACCTAAAATGAGAGAGTAGGGCCAAAAATGCTAGCTAGGTTCATTCAAATTATGTAATGTATGATGTTATTTAAGCTAAATGAAATGAACTAAGTGCAATTAAGTGATCTAAATGACTGATTTTGTATGTAAAACTTAAGATTTATGCTATGTTGGAAAACACAATGTGATATAAAAACAATGAGTAAAGAATGAATAAATGCAGAACATAAATAAATAAGCTGAATAAGTGTGCACCTGGAAGCTTGATGAAGATTCTAGGATGTTTTGGATGATTTATAGAATCACAAAAATTCACTAGTGGGACTCATTTTCCCAGTGGTGAATTAGTCTTGCTTCTGATGAAAACTGTCAGAAACAAGTTTCTGAGTGTCAAGATTTGGAATTTAACAAAACTTAGATTTTCATACTTAAGGTGGGACTCATTTGCCACTGGTGGTGAATCATTCCTCTCCCAAAATTCTAAGAAATCAGGAGACAACTCTGCAACACCAAATCTAAAGATGTCTGCTTGGCGGGTTGTCGAAGTCAATTATTTAGGAAATGAACAAAATACCTTCTCCAAGCTTGAAATATGGTTGATTTTACTTGAAGCACCTAGTTGACTTGTTGACCACTCTTCAACACCTAAATGCTTGTAAAATCTACATACAAAGGTCTGCAAACACACATGCAAGAGGAGGAAAATGGTTGAGGGTTAACAAATAGGGGTTTTCCTTAGTCAAACTCCACTTTGGTAATCAAACCCTTAATGAAATAATGAAAGGAAAGAGAATGATAAAAAAATAACATGCAAATTCTATCAACTTACCAAACCCTTATTGAATAAAATATGAAGTTGTGTTAATGGATGCTCCAAAGTACTTGATTTATGCTTGATTTGATGTTATAAAGTGCTTGAATGCTTGAGTGAATGAGTGAATGAGTGAACTTGATGAATGGTAGTTGAAATGGATGTAAAAACACTTATTTATTCACACTTGTGCCTTAGTAACCCATTAATACCTCATCACAGGACAACATCAAGGGATTTTGAATAAAAAACCGAAAGAAAATTTAAAATAATTTGAATTTGGAGCCAAGGGGGACTCATTCGCCACCCATGGAAAATGGGTCCCACCTAGGACCTGAAAAATGGGTGTCAGGAATTAAGTCACACTTAACATAATTTGTCGGGTTTACATTAAAAAATGCACTTAATTAAGGCTTATAAGGGCATAAATGGGTCAAATAAAGCATAATAAAGGTGTAAATAGTGAAGTTAATCCTAGAAAAGCATGAAATCATGTTACAACACTTCAAAATAGGACTTGATAAGTGATGAAGGTGATTTTTAGTTGAATTTTAATGAATAGAGTCTAGAAAAGTGTAGAAATGTTTTACAACACTTCACAACACATTCACAAGATGCCATTATTTGAATTATAATACCTAAATATGAATATTCAAGCCACATTACATCAATAAATCAAGGACAAATAGACCAAACAACATGAAGCAAGGCTTAAAAGACCATGAAAATGACAAGGGTCCATTGTTCTACGGTGCATTTAGCCCCCACTTTAGTGAGAGGATGAACTTGCTTCAAACTCACACTAAAGTAGCCATGAACATCGAGAGGAGGGTTCCAATGTACTTACATTAGCAAGATGGAATAAAAATGATCAAGAGGGATGATCAAGCCCCCAGGATGAATATCCCATGGAAAACTAAGCATAAGGACAAAGGAACACACAAGTGTTGAAAAGAGAGTCGAATGAAGCTTCGATCATCTATCCAACTAGTTGTGGATTGGATCTAGGATGATTGTTTGAAAAGGAGAATGAATACTCAATTTGGGGCGAAAAAACTCATGGTGGTCCTCTGGGTGAGAAGGCCTAAAAGGTGAGATACATATGCTAGTTGGTATGCACTCACAAATACAAAGGTGGCTATGGGGAAAGTTGTGCCGCTGAGTGGCTTCCCACTCAACCATATAAAAGTTGTACCTCCTGATAACTTTAACAAGGTGCCACAAGGTAAAATGTCAGTTCGTGCTTCATGAGACAAGCAAAGCTTCATATTCTTGGAACTCATGAACAAAGAGGAAAGTTCCATAGGCGTGCAAGTTGTATTATGCAAGGTGGAAAAAATGTAAAATGCAAAAATGTAAAAGTGTAATGTGAAAAGATGTTCAAAGGAGTCTTGTTAAGTTCATGCAAGGTCTACTACTTAGGGAAAATTGTGTCTAATGTCTCCAAGAGAGGACCAATCAAAGAATAAAATATTCAAAACTTAGGGGATGCAGTGCACCACATCAGCCCACCAAGAGGAATGTAATATGCTAAGATAGATCATGGTTATGAAGGAAATCATACCCAATGTCATCCACAAAGTAAAAAAATGCATCATATGAATGAAAAGGCTAAATTAGGAACCAAAAATGAAAATAAATTAATGGTAATGTATGCCCCCCCCTTTAAAGGAATTGCTACACACTGTTCTATGAGCAATTACTTTAAAGTAGCAAAGGAGAAATGCAAAAGGAAAACAAGACATGAGAGCCAACTTGGAAAGGCCCTACATATGCCAAGTCATATGTTTCTGAGTAAGGTTGCATCATGTACATGAAAAGGAAGACAAAAGAAAAGGAGGTTGCCCCCTAGAAAATAACACACCAAACACTTAAGGGATCTATGGATTTGGGGTGGTGTATTTACTGTCACCTGGAAAGAGCTCAGAACTACCTCCCATTCCCCAAAGGCACTAGAAGCGGAAGAATAAAACCTAAGAGGGAAAAAATGAAAATAAAAGTATGTTTGGATCCAACATGGAAGAGACATTATGGTCCTCAACACCTTAAAATCATCTAGAAAAGGAAAAACAGTGAAAGAGACAAAAGAAAAGGAAAAAGATTTTGGGTCAACATAGAGGACACATTTGGATCTCAATGTCATCCAAAAAAGGAAAAACAAAAGAAAAAGATGAAAAGGAAAGGAAAAAGGGACTAATTAAAGTTAACATGGAAGGGCATAGGGCATCTCAGTAAGCATGTCAAAGGAGCCTGTAAAGAGTGAAAAAGATAAAGGACCTTTTAGATTGACTGGAAGTTTGAGGGAATCTGGATTTCATCAATATTAAAGAAGTACAAGGCAAAGAAAAAGGAAGGAGAAAAGAAAAGATAACTGGGTCAACATACAGGGCGGCTTGCATCATCAAGGAGAACCAGAATGAAAAATACAGCCGTAACCTTCCTCGAAGAATAAATTTAAATGAAAGAGTGTACGAGAGAGGTAAATTGCAATCTGAATTTACAATACACACATGAAGTGAAAAAGAAGGAAAAAAAGAAAAGGATAGCTAGGAGAATGCAAGTCAACCATCTAACAAGTCACCCATCTCCCAATCATGTTTAGTATAATGCAAGGGCGGTTGACTGTCCAAAGGAAGAATTACAAGTGTTGAACTAGGAGACGTACCAGGTTCTTCACTTGGTTGAGAGGATTTATCATTTAAGCTCATGGTAGATGAAAATAAAGAGTTTATATCATTGTTTAGTTCTTCATCTATTTTTTCTATCATCGCATCATCATCATCATCATCAAGATTGATGATGACGGGAGGACGAAGGGTGATTTCCAAGGAAGGATGTATCAAAAGTTGTGGTTGCTAGATTTGTTCATTTTGTTGTGAAGGTTGGACTGGAATATCTTGTGGTGGGTCAGGAGAAGGAGGGTGATCATTTATTTCTTATGTCAGAGGTAGAAGTTAGTTTTCTTTATTTTCTTCCATTTTTGACTGACGAGTGAGGAGATGACGATGACACCTACGCTCTCTAGCATTGCGGTTTCATTTAATTTTGTTTTGAAGTTGTTGAGGTGTAAGAGCAGATTGAGTCATCATAGGTTCCTTCTCTTCTAAAGGGAGAAGAATGGAAGAAACCAAAGAGGATGGTTTAATCACTTTCTCCTTAGCTTTATACACTTGTTTAATGTAGGGAGGTATGACAAGATTGGTTTCACTTTCTCTTGGTCATTTAAATGATTGTGAGGAAGTGTCTAAGGGTGGTTGTTCATGAGGTTGTATGGTTTTTTCAATTTCAGACTCAAGGTGAAGCATGGTTTCATCTAGGATAGGACGAGTGGAAGTTGACAGGGACATGTTATGAAGAGACAATTTAGCTATGTGTTTGGCTTTGAATTTTTGATAGGTTATGAAAAAGAAATCTTTATAGGGGGTGATGGGTTCCATAGGTGTGGGCCAAAAGGATTCTAAGGAAAAATTACCTTTAGATGATAAATGATTAAAGCCACTATGGTTTATGGTAAATATTTCATTGTCATGTGGAAACTTCAAGCATTTGTGGACCACTAATGAGACCTCTTTCATTGAGCAAATCCAAGGGTGGCCAAGCCACAAACAAAATTGATCCGATTGTGGAATAATTGAAAATCTCACCTCCAAATTTTTGGGTCCAATTTGTAATAGGAGCACGATCGATCCGATCATAGGGCACATAAAACATGTATGTGTTTTAATCCATGCAATTGGTTTATTATAGTCATCTTGATATAGATCGTGTAATACTAGAAATTCTTTCGTGATCACATTTTCACCACATGCAGGATCTATTAATATCCCATTGGTGGGCTTATCATAGATTCTATCGGCTATGTAGAGAGGACCATCAAGAATTTTTTGAAGTATATCTTTAGCAAAAAAAGTGATATCAAGATTTTTTTTGGTTGGGCCCTTCCGAGGGATAATGTCTATTGCACCCACAAGTTCATCCATAGGATTAATTTGGGTAACATTTGGAGTTATATCATGTTGTTCACTATTTGTATCAATGTTCATTACATCATTGTTTGAAGGTTCACTGGCCTTGACAAATGAAACATTATGTTTAGGCATGGGATTGGTAAAGATTTGTAAATTCTAGTTAGGGGGTGCAACAAACTTATTGCCTTGATCATTAACACCTGCAATGGATAAACGGCCTGAATCAATGAGGTTTTGAACTAAATGTTTTAGATGCTTACATTGTTCGGTGTCATGCCCATTTTGGTGATGAAAATGGAAATAAGAATTAGGTTTAAAGGTGGATAGTAAATGTTTGGTGGTATCAAGTGGTTTGATGGTAGGTGAAGTGATCATTTGTTGCTAGAGCAATTGGTTCATTGTATTATGGAGAGTATCAGGTAAGGGAGTAAATTGTCTCTTCGAGTCCCCATAGGTATAAGGTGTCGCTACTTTAATAGCTGCCACTTGAATTGGAATAGGTGGATTTGGTTGCAGTTGAGGAGGTGGATTGAACTGTAAAAATCCTCTATTTGGTTTGTGAAAGTTTTGATTGTTGTGCTCAGGCTCCTCAGCTCAGTAAGAAGTGGATTTTGAATCACAACTTGAAACCGAATTAGGATATTCACATAGGGTTGTGCATAAGTGCATGAACAAAGGAATTCCATCATAGTTAACTTATCCTAAAGGTTTGTGTGTAATTTTTCAATAAACATCTTCTATAGATGTGAATCAAGAATTTTGACATCCACTTCAGCATACAATGCCTGATAATGTGAAATAAAATCAGTGACTTTCTCATTGGCATTTTTTCTACAATGCATTAGATCAGCTATTATCTTTTTAGGGGTCATATGCACTTGGAAGTGACTTATGAAGGCATCCACAAGCTCATTAAATGATCAGATGGAATGATTGGGAAAGTTGGAAAACCACTCCAATGCAGTATCCTTTAGGATCCTAGGAAAAATATTAGCTAAGATTTTATCATCAAGGAAAAAATCAATGCATAAAGATGTATAAGCATTGACATGGTCAATAGGGTCTCCTTTACCTATGTATTTCTCAAACCTAGGCATTTCAATTCCTTTTGGAATCTATGTGCGTAAGATTTCTAAGGATAAGGGGCTACTATGAACATGATATGTGGGTGGAGCACTTTGACCTTGGATAATGGTGGAAATTTTTTGTTGCATGGAGGAAACGGTATTAAGGAATTGTGTAATGATGGGATTGGGGTAGGTGGTGTGAGGTGGAAGAGAAAATGGCGATGGAGTGTATGTAATGTGAGGAGAAGTGAAAGGAACACTAAGAGGGCTAAAGGTAGTGGAAGGGACTTGGGATGCCACAAGAGAACTAGGAATGCTAGTTGGAATTTCAAAAGGAGCCACATAACTAACGTGTTGCATGGTTGTGGTAACATGAGGAGTGGTATAAGTTGGTATGGATGCTATGGTTGAAGGGAGAGGAATGTGAGGTCCTCCTTGGCTTACAACAATGTTTGTAGATTGGGAAGTGGAAGAGGCATGTTTAGTGTAAATCTCGGCAATTTGTTTCATAACTTGTAAGCCATCATCAATTTTAATCAAA
>VDFB02150013.1:0-67754 GCA_007258455.2 Sequoia sempervirens
GAAGGAAATCCTATTTTATGAGGGTGTTGTATTACGGTTATGCATTGTGATGTATTATAAGAGTCTGATAGTAGTTGTGTTGCCTTCAGATCTCTTGTTGGTTATACTCTTGTGAGAAGCTTTCTCTACAAGTATATTTTAATCTTTGTGATTTCTAAATATATATTGGGAAATTTTTAGAGTGTGGTGTTTGTCTCCCAAAAGGGTTTTCCTTGTGTAAATCACTTTTTTGTGGTATGCATAGTATTTTTTCTTATTTCTATATAATTTTCTATAGTTGTTAAAGATCTATAAAAGTTTTTTGCATTATTCTTCTCTTTTTTTTATTCAAGGGGTAAATGCTTTTGACTGGAGCTATGAACCGAATACAACCATTCAACAATACCACCCCAACGGGGTTTGAACATTGGTGGCAAGAACAACAATGCCACCTATAAACCATCACACCATGCCAATATTGGCTTGCATTATTCTTCTCTCAAGATTAGTGTAGGAAGTATTTTTGCTACCCTAGCTTCCTTACAATACCTTATCAAAAAAGTTTTTGATGTTCATATAATGCATTAGTACTATCAATAGAGTCTTTTTAATAATGATATATTTAGATGAGGATTAGAAGTATGACTATGTATCATTCTCTCTTCTAATGTTCCATATAATATATGTGTTACTGAAAGGAAGTTCTTGTGTCCATAGGTTGCTCAAATAATTCTAGTTTGGGAATCTACATTGAAGTCTTTCTAGGAGAATGTCCAAAATTCCTCTACTATTGTAGTTTTGGTCTTGCAATTTGGTATTCAATGCTAATTCTCTATGTATGTTACACTCATATGTTTCCAAATCACCTCTGTTACCGAGGAGGTTCTTCTGAATTATAGAAGGTTGGAAATGTTGGTAGTTGTTTGGAATGATATGGGAACTACTTCATATTTCTCCACATTAATGTATCTTCGCCTACCACTTGGTTTTTATACTCACAACATCTATGTAATATCCCAGTTCTAATGTCATATGCTAATGCGTTCCACAAGCTATTCTACAAATATTATATCATATGGTTTGTATTGTGTGTTTATTGAGTAGAATTTTATGTACCTATTTGGGCTGTGGTGGTTGTTTATGTCATGACAGTATGAAAGAAGAGTATTTAGGTGATTTGTATATTCAAGGAGTATCAGTATATGATCCACAAGTTACTAATTGGTCACCTTTGTGCCACATTGTGTCTTCAGTTGGCTTTCTCGGCTATTAGTTGATATGTAGCTATCATAAATTATTCTTTTGCTTAGGTCATGTGCTTGAGGGCTATGCTAGCAATGAAATATCCAACATGATAGATTTGGGTCCTAACCTAATTTTTTTTGGGATTGCATCAAGTAGATTCATTTGAAAGATATTTTTATGGGCTAACTTAGTTTGATGTACGCCTATATGTAAATCATTTTGGACCACATTGAAAGAAGTGTTACATTTTTTCATTCTTCTCTATCCTTAGGATATGACCACATTATGCTTTAGTTTCTAACTAGTTAAATTATTTATTTATTCTCTTTCTAGCCCACCTAATTGAAGAATTCAAATGTTGTGGTGGATATAAATATAAGATATTTTTAGATGCAACAAGATGTAGATGTGTACAATTATAAAGAACTTTATGTGTGAATAATGTTGAATTTCCAGAAGAGATAGTGCTAAAGATTGTGAAAGAAAACATAAATTGTGCTTCAACACCTCAACCAACAAAGAGTTCTGTTGGAATTCTTTTAATTTTCTCTCATTCATATTGTATCCTACTTTCAGATAGTGAATATCATTACGGCCTTGTATCTTGTTGTTGGAGTTGGATGGCGCTTTAGTGTTGTATGCCATTTTTCTATATTTATATAAGGCGGTGAGCCTTTATGCAAATCTTTTTGGTAGTTACACCTATATTGTTAGTTAACTCTCACTGTAGTTTTCCCCTCATTGGGGTTTCCACCTAAATTTGGTGTCTCCTTGTGTATGTGCATTTTGTCTATTTCTTTCTCTTTGTTGCTGATTTGGTTACTGATAGATGTTTTGTTGGTTAATTTTATGGAAGGTGCTAAATATTTTATTTGCTAGAATTCTCTCTGTTACTTCTCTTCTTAAAGTTCTCTTTTTATCTACTAAAGGATTTTGAGTTGTGTTAAAAGTTTCAAGTTCCACAAGGGGTTAAGTTTTAAGTGGACCTATTCACTTCCCTCTCATTCTCCAAAAGTTTTGAATAGTATCCATATTCAAGGTACACAACCATAGGTGGGAATATATAAGGGGAGTCACATATATTCCTTATTTTCATGGTCTTTTAGGTCTTCTTTCATAATTTTGGAACTATATTGCTTTAATTTTATGATGCATCTTGGCTTGAACATGCTTATTTTTTGAAAAAACTCAAATAAAGATGTCTTCTGAAGGTGTTGTGAAGTATTGTAAGACATTTCTACATTCTTATAGACTCTATTTAATGCAATTCACCTAAAAATCACATTATCATTCATTAACAAGCCCTATTTTGAAGTGTTGTAAAGTCTTGTTACAATATTTCATGCTTTCTAGGCTTATTTTCACTATTTACACCCTTCTCATGCTTTATTTTGTCTCTTTATGCCTTCATATGCTTATATTAATTGTATTTTTGGGTTCTATCCTAGAAAACAACATTATTTCCAACACTTGGTTTTGGGTCCCAGGTGGGACTCATTCACCAAGGTGGCGAATGAGTCCCCCTTAGCCCCAAATTCAAAATAGTTCAAAATTTCTTTTAGGATTTTACTCAAATTCACTTCATGTAGGCCTGTGATGAGGTATGAATGGATAGTAAGGCACAAGATTTGTATAAATATGTGGTTTTAACCTCATTTTGCAATTATTCACCCAAGTATTCACTATTCTAACACATTCAAGCAATCTCCTCATTCAAGCACTCAATCTTCAAGCAGTCAAGCATTTTCCATCATCAATTCAAGCACTTTCAAGAACTTTGGAGTAGACATTGACATCACTTTAGATTTGCATGTTCAAAGATTTGGTAAGTTTTTAATACTTGCATGTTAATCATTTATCATTTCCTTTACATTTCATTCATTTCTATTGGGTTTGATTAGCAATGTGGGGTTTGGCCAAGGCAAACCCCTATTGACTAACCCTTCAACATTTTCCCCCTTTATGCATGTCTATTTGCAGTGCTCTTTCATAGATTTAATAGGTTTAAAGGTGTTGAAAAGTGGAATTCAAGTCAACTAGGATCTTCAGGTAAACTCATCATGTTTTCAAGCATTTTGAGTGTTTTCTATCCATTTTCTACATAATTGATCCTGACAACCTAACATTCAGACATTGCCAGATTTGGTGTAGCAGTGTTGCCTCCTAATTTTTCCAGAAATATTGGGGAGGACTGATTTGCCACCATTGGAAAATGAGTCTCATGTTAAATTTGAAAATATGGACTTTGTTAGATATCAACTCTCAACTATCAGAAATTAGTTCCCGACACTTTTGGAACAATAGGAGAACTGATTCACCACCCTTGGCAAATGAGTCCCACTATGAAAAATTAGAAAATTTCATCAACATTCCAGAAAATTCACAAAGCTCACACAACATCTAGGTGCCCTTAGATTTGACCTCGTACCTTATGTTTTTCATATTTCTTTCAATTTCTTCATATTTCATAGTTGTTTCCATACCATAGAGTGTTTTCAAACATAGCTTAAATTGAGCTTTGGCATCCATTTTAAATCATTTTAATCAGTCAATTGCATTTAGATAAGTTCATTTAAATTAAACAACATTGCATACGTCCTAATTTGAATTTGCATAATCATTTTAGAACCCATAATCTCTCTCTTTCTAGGTGGAAAACCCTAGGAAGTGAGCCTAGCATTCTAGGTTTCTAAAATCTTTGTCACACTAATTTGTTATTGCATTCTATGGTCTTTCATTTTGTGATAGTGAAAAAATCATCTAGTTTTCATTCTTGCATTCAATTTCATTGGAAAAACTAAAACACTGCATTCTATGTTAGTATTGGAATTCTAAAAAACATTTAAATCATTCTTAAAATTCTAAAAGACACAAATAAAATTGTATCCCAGGACTCATTCGGCACCCAGGGTGAATCAGTCCCTCTACATTTTTGAAACAACATTTTTCTCAACTTTTTGCATTATACCTTTCTATTCCTGCATTCTAATTTCACATATAAATTCTTTATCTTCTTTCGCCTATTGCATTTTAGTTTATTGGCATCATGGCATTCTCCTTTAATAAGTTTTGGAATTCCCTCAAATCATTGGTAGACATGTCCAATTACACATTTTGATTTGACCTTAATGACATTGAACAAACTCATGCTCCTTTAACTCCTTGTGATGTACACATTATTGGAGAAGATGGTGCTAGCATGAACAAGTTCTACAATGATTTCCTTGACAACGTAGAAGAAAATGCAACATTTTATCCCTCTATGAGATCACAAGAACTCCATAATGTTGCACCAACTGATCACTTTGCTTATTTACATCCTGAAGTAAACACAGGACCTATGGTTCCCCCATCAAGTGAACCTAGTTCCTCTCAGCCACCACAATCTTAGCCATTTTATAAGCACATAGTAACAAATAATCCTGTCAACCTTGAAGAAACATATGGAAAAGGATTCACTATCTTAAGTAAACAAGGTTGTGACACAAAACATGAACATGACATCCATCACCTTTTTGAACAACAACCAATTGAATCTAATACAACATGACTAGGATATCAAGATCCTTCTCATCTTGAGAGACATCCTCTTCAACCTTAGAGAATTCGAGATACGAGTATAGTGGTTTTGAATCCTCCTAATTTGAACATTCTCCTTCCATGTGAACACCCATTCTCTCCTTCTAATGACAAGGATATTAGGATCCCTATGGGTCCCCTTCTTCCTTCTACTCATGAAAAAGGAGAACCTAGTAAATGTAAATGACCATAGAAAATGAAGAATATAAATTTTCCTACACATCCTCCAACCAAATGTGAGCTGAGACTCCAATTACTCTTAAACAAAGATCTTATAATTTTACCACCTTCTAATAGATTGGTCATTCATCCTCACAACTCCAGCATACCATATTGCAAATACCATCCTGTTCTTGGACATCAAACTGAAGAATGCCAAACTTTGAACGAAATAGAAAAAGTATCACTTCACAGACACTGATTGTTTTCCCCTCATCCCTTAAAACACCATTATCCTTTCATTCCCTAGTTGTATAACTTCCCATTCTCACTATTGCATGGTCCTCTCCCATCACTCATCTTGGCTCATTCTTTCTTTTACACTTTATGGGAGACAAGACATTGCTAGCCTTGTCCTTGTAACGCATTTTATTGTCTCTTAACCTTGTTATTCCTTTTTTTGCTTGTTCATCCAAGACTTAGAAAATGATAACTTAGTTAATGGTTTACTTACATTTGCATTACTTGTCCATTTTATTTTTATTTTCTTTCAATGTGTGTATCGTGTGTTTGATGTTTCCTTGTCTTTATACACTTCTTCTATTCGTACCTTTATTCTTCAATTTTTCATGCTTTTTTTTGTGATTTTCCTTTTGGGGATTACACAAAGCATTGAGATGGCTTATTTCTCTTCCATGTTGACCCAAAACCCCCTTTTTCTTTTCCTTTTTTTCCTGTTTATTTTGTTGTGGTTTTCCTATTGGGGATGACACAAGGCATTGAGACCAAAATGTCTCCTTCATGTTGACCCAAAGGATTTTTCACTTTTCACTTGCTTTTCATTTGTGTTTTCCTTTTGGGGATGATGTAATTCATCAAGACCACGATCTTTCTTCCATGTTGATTCAAAATGCATCTTTTTCCATTTCTTTCACTCTCTTTGTGTCATTCTTCTAGTTCTATGTGCTTTGGGGAATGATGAAAGTTTCGAGCTCTTTAAATCAAAACACTACAAAAATGACCATACTAACTTCAAATCCATAGATCTCTTATGTGTTTTGTATGCTTTCTTTTCTAGGGTCATCTCCATTCTTTCCATTTTTTTCTCCTCTATCTTGACTTGACACAACTTAACTTTGAAACATATGACTTGGCATAGAGCTTTTTGAGTTAGCTCTCATGTCTTACTTTCTTCCTCTTCTCTACTTTCAAGAAATTTCTCATAGAACGATGTGTGGAAACTACTTTAAAGTGTGGGGCATACATTATCATTATTTCATTTTCATTCTTAGTGTAGCCTTGTCATTTACGTCATGTGTTTGTCACTTTGTGGATGACATTGGGTGTGATGTCCTTCATAAGTGTGATCTTTCTCAGCATATTGCATTCCTCTTGGTGGTTTGATGCAACACACTACATCCCCTATGTTGTGAATATACTATTCATTGATTGGTCCTCTCTTGGAGACATTAGACACAATGTTCCCTATGTGAGTGACCTTGCATAAACTGAACATAACTCCTTTGAACATAATACACATAACATTTTTACACATAACATTCATATTCGGCCACCTTGAATAACACAACTTGGTGCCATCCTATTTTTTTTATTTTATGAAACTTAAACCAACATTTTCATTTTCTTTGGTTTTGGGGCACCTTGGTAAAGTTATCGAATAGGTATAGCTTTGGCATGGTTGAGTGGGAAGCCCAACTAGAGGCATGAATTTTCCCCATAGCCACTTTTTTGTTTGTTTATGAGTGCATAAAAACTAGTGTATGTATCTTACCTTTTTGGATTTCTCACTTAGTAGAAAACTAGTTCCATGGCCCTAGAGTGAGTACACATTCTTTCTTTTTCAAGCAATCAGCCTAGATCTCTTTTCAAAACTAGTTTGATTGATGATTGAAGCTTTATTCAATTACTCTCACACTTGTGCATTCCTTTGTCCTTATGTTTAGTTTTTCATGGGATCTTTATCCTGGGGCCATGATCATCCTCCTTGTTTGTTGTATTCCATCTTGCTAAGGTAAGTGCATTTGAACCCTCTTCTTGATGTTCATGGCTACTTTTGTGTGAGGAAGCAAGTTTCTCTCACTAAAGTTGGGGCTAAATGTGCTGTCAAAAAATGGATCCTTGTCATTTTCATGGTCTTTTAGGTCTTGTTTCATAGTGTTGGAACTATGTTTCTTTAATTTTATGATGTATCTTGGCTTGAACATGCTTATTTTGGTGCCACAACTCAAAGAAAGACATTTTGTGAAGGTGTTGTGAAGTGTTGTATGATAGTTCTACATTATTCTAGACTCTATTTAATGCAATCACCTAAAAATCACATTTTCATTCCCTAAAAAGCACTATTTTGAAGTGTTGTAAAGTCTTATGACAAGATTTCATGCTTTTCTATGCATATTTTCACTATTTACACCCTTCTTATGCTTTATTTTGTCTCTTTATGCCTTCATATGCTTATATTAACTATATTTTAGGGTCCTATCCTGATAAACAACATTAAACACAACATTATTTCTGACACTTGGTTCTAGGTCCCAAGTGGAACTCATTTTCCAAGAGTGGTGAATTAGTCCACCTTGGCCCCAAATTCAAAATATTTCAAACTTTCCTTCAAGATTTTACTCAAATTCACTTAATGTCATCCTGTGATGAGGTATGAATAGATAGTAAGCCACAAGATTTGTATAACTATGTGATTTTAACCTCATTTTATAATTATCCACTCAAGTATTCAATATCCTAACACATTCAAGTAATCTCCTCATTAAAACATTTAGTCTTCAAGCAATCAAACATTTTGCATCATCAATTCAAGCACTTTGGAGTAACCATTGACATCACTTCATATTTGCATGTTCAAGGATTTGGTAAGTTTGTAATACTTGTACGTTATCCATTTATCATTTCCTTTACATTTCATTCATTTTTATTCGGTTTGGTTACCAAAGTGGGATTGTTTGACAAAGGAAAACCCCTATTCACTAACCCTCCAACATTTCTCCCCTTTTTGCATGTGTATTTGCATCTTTGTTTTGTATATTTAATAGGTTTAAAGGTATTGAAAAGTGGAATTCATGTCAACTAGGCTCTTCAAGTCAACTCATCATATTTTCAATCATTTTGAGTGTTTTCTGTTTGTTTCCTATAGAATTGGTCCCGACAACCTAACATTTAGGCATTGCCAAATCTGGTGTAGCAATGTTGCCTCCTAATTTTCCAAAAATCTTGGGGAGGAATGATTCACCACCCTTGGTGAATAAGTCCCACTTGAAATATGAAAAATCTTTATTTTGTCAGAAATCAACTCCCCGCTATCAAAAATTAGTTCGTGTCACTTTTTCAACAGTAGGAGAACTGATTTTCCACCCTTGGTGAATGAGTCCCCCTATGAAAAATAAAAAAAATTCATCAGCATTCCAGACACTTTAGAATGCTCACACAACATCTAGGTGCACTAATATTTCAGCTTGCACCTTTTGTTCTCCGTATTTCTTTCAATTTCTTCATATTTCATAATTGTTTGCATATCACAGTGTATTTTCAAACATAGTTTAAATTGCACTTTTGCATCCATTTGAAATCATTTTAATTAGTCAATTGCATTTATTCAAGTTCATTTACATTATAAAACATTTCATACATCCTAATTTGAATGTGCATAAGCATTTTAGAACCCCTAATATCTCTCTTTCTAGGTGGAAAACCCTAGGAAGAGAGCCTAGCATTTCGGGTTCGTAAAATATTTGTCACATTTTTAAACAATCTTTGATCATCCTCCTTGTTTTTTGTATTTCTTATTTCTAACGTAAGTGCATTCGAACCCTCTTCTTGATGTTGATGGCTACTTTAGTGTGAGGAAGCAAGTTTCTCTCACTAAAGTGGGGGCTATGGTGTTTTTATGCACTTCTCAACACAGGAAATGCATAGGTGCACTACCTCTCTTGAAAGACAATCTCCCACAATCGAACTGTAGAACACTATCCCAAGGTCTCTCGGGTGTCAGGTCATGACAGTGCTCAAATATCTCAGTAGTTTGATGTGATTTGTTGGAATCACAAGGGAGCCTTACAAAAACACAAAGTGTGGACACAAAGCATGAAGTTGGATCTTGAAAAGGAGTCCTTAGGATGGGAAGTTGATATGCACCGGCTGTAGGTTCAAATAGCAATCTTGAACTCCATTTAGTTGTTAGATTTGCCTTTACAATGTGCAATGAACCTTAGCATATGTCAGTTACTAAAAAAAATGAAAAGGGCGAAGGGGAGGAAAAGTTCCTAAGTATGAAGCTTGCTATGAATAGTGACAATGGAGTTTCTGCAATGGAAAATTCCTTAAAACAATATCCCACTTAACCAGGGATTTCACAATATCATGGAAATTGTGCTATCTTCTAAGGGTTGTAGATATTTCATCTTTCACCCACCACATATATGCATGAATCAAAGATAAATGTTTGGACAGCTTCAAATCAAGTCAATGCCAACTTTGCACAGCTATCTACCTTCAGCAAACAACAAAAAGTATGGACTAAGGGATCATCAACAACAGGAATTTTCATAATCACCCAATAGCATTCCTAAGATTTATCTAAATAAAGCAAATAGCTAACTAAACATCCATAAGATCTAAGCTAAACATGTAATATTGGAGAATGAACCAAGTAGCATGAGAGAAATCAAGAAAATACACCAGGTCAATGATATTTCTTATAAATTTCTGCAGCATGCCTTTACAACAACTCAACTCTCACTCTTGCAAATGAGGGGAGTGCTCTATTTATAGTTTTCCAAAAGTTAAATGAATGGCCAAGATTCATTACAATTGTGTGGCCAAGATTCATTACAAAATAGGGTTTCACCTACCCCCAAATAGATTTGCAATTTAAAATACATTTTTATCCTTTCCCTATTTCGTCATCTAGTGGACGACACTATTGCAATTTTAGTCCTATAGCTAATTGCTATTTTCATTGCTGTAGCTACTCTTCAGGGAGGTCTTCTTCTTTGGCTGGGCTGTCCTCTTGCTCCTCAGAAGCTGTATGCTCTATATACTTGAGGATGACCGCTTGGAGCTTGTCTATTTCAAGGATCTCACATCTTAACGCCTGGTAGCTCCATTCCTTAGCGTTCTCTTCCAGCTGCTTCCAATCCTCATCATACTTCAAGCCTTGGTCTCTGAATAGCTCTAATCGATCGAAGGCGCGGGCAACAAAACTCAGGAATTCTGTTATGATTTCTCTGGCTATCCCGTCCTTCATCTTCTCCTGGAAGTATGGCTTGATCTTTTCTGCATCTATTTGTACTATGGGCATATCATAGCCCATCATCAGCTTAAGGTATTGGGTGCATTCCACCCGGATTTCCTTAATCCACTCAATATCTGGGTCCACCTTGTTGAGGATCTACTCTAACCTCTCCTTCCAGTTATTAAGGTCTCTGCGCCATACATCCACCAGCCAATGATCTTCCTTTTTTAGCTCTAGCTTCTCCTCCCATGTGTCCTTAGGCATCTGAAGGATGGCTTCAATTCTTGGGAAGGTGGAGTCGTATGTTGCAGGGAAATTAGTGCAGAGCCTCTTTGTGCCCTCTAGGGATTGGATCAAGTCCAAGAACTTATTGGCTATTCGCACAGCCCTGTTGATTTCCATGTTTCCGATGTACATGACCTATCGGAACCAATCCTCAGTGGTCTTCTCCAAGTTCTTCCTTCTCTCCATCTTATCAATCTGTTCCTTGTAGAGCAACTGCGGTGCGGCTATAGAGGTAGTGGGCAGGTCATCCATTGAGGACCATTGCTAGATATAATCGGTTAGGGATGCAACATGCACCTTGAGCTCGTCCTTGGAGACCTTGTCCTGCTTGATCAGTTGCACCACTGTGGCCACTGATTCCTCCAGGTGTTCAACTTTCTATTCTCTAGTTGCTATCCCCAAGTCAATGGTGGAGATATTATAGCTCACCCCTATATGGCCAACTATAGGAGTTGCAACTTGCGCTGCTTGGGAGCCAGAAGCGTCCATTGTTATCCTAGATCTGACCTTGGGCTTCTTCTCCTTCTTTGTCATGTTTAGGGATTGAGCCAAGATGGCCTCCAATCTCGCCCTTGGGTCTTTCAGAACAGGAGTCATCTTCTCCAGTTGCTTCTCCAACCAATAGGGCATAGCAGATTTATCCTTGGGTGCATCATGGCTGCCCTCACCTTTCTTAGTTAGAGGCAAGACTTTCACCCCCTTTTCCTTTTGGGGCTCCTCTTTCTCTTTAGTAGCATCCTCCTTCTCTTCGTCAGAGTCGCTAATAAACACAAGGTGTTTAATGGGCAGCTTGGTGGATAATTGTCGGGTGGGATCTTCTTCTTTCGCTGCCTCCTCTCCTTCCTTCTCTTCAGTAGTCTCGGCCTCTGGGCTCTTTACAACAGGGGTCTCAGCCTTAGATAAATCCTTTTATGGATGCTCCTCTGGTGGCTACCCCTCTTCGACATGTGGTGACCTTTCTGCTTCCTCCCGAACATCCTTTAGTTAATGTGCCAATTCCTCCTCAAGGTCCTCATCAAACATTTGGATGATCTCCTTGGCAATCGAGCCATCCTCCTCATCCCCGCTCTCAGAGGAGCCCGTCTCTTCTCCCTCATAGACCACCTTGTCGATGGTTTGATGCTCGTACTCGGGGTGTTCATGATATTCATCAACCTCTTCCTCCATAGACCTTGAGGCTTCCTGCTCTCGCTCCTCCAACTCTTTTGAAATCTGCATTGTGGCTTCCATAGTTGGCGGCCCCGTTGGCGGTTGTGAAGGCTGAGCTGTTGCGAGGGCTTGGGCGAGGGCTGCTTGGAGAGCTGGGTCCATTAGGATCTGTGAGAGCTCAGGGGGAAGACTCTGCATGTGCCTCACAAGAGCTTCGGGCATAGTGGAAAGGGGGATAGGCGATGTTATTGTTGCCAGAGGGAGGGATGTGATTGGAGACATGGCGGTAGAGGAAGGAGGAGTGGTCATGTAAGAAGAGGAATCAATGACGACCACTGACCCAGCTGGGGGCAAAGGGGCAAGATGGATAGAGATATCCACCACCTGCGGAGAGGAGGCGACCGCAGTCTGGGAGGTGAGCAGTGCACCAAGAGGGGGAGGGAGAAGCGAGGGAGGTTGCAATTCTGTTGTAGTCACTGTCTGTTTGATCCTCTTGGGAGACAAGCCTCTCGTGTCCTTCTTTGCTTGCTCCTTGGGGTCCATAGATTGCGTTGTCTCTGTTCCCTTCCTTTTCTGGGATCTGGTGATGGGGGGAGACTTGGAGGTCTCACTAGTTGATGTGGTGGCCGCAACGTCCTCCATGGTACCTGGCTTGCTCTTGAGCTCCTCATATGTTAGGACTACCCCTTGTCGCTTTAGGCGTGCCACCTGCCCATGAACCCACTCCTTAGTTCGAGTTATGATTGGTTGCATGATGGTATCCAGGTCATCGACCTCTTGTTCATCCCAGTTGATCGAAGGAATTGGCAGGTTGGCAACCGTAGGGTACCTTGGGTGCATGATTGTAGACTCATCTTCGTCAACCTGATCTGGCACTAGGAATGGCTGCACTCTTCTTAAGAATAGCACCGTCATGCGCATATAGTGTCGGGCGAGGACCTCCTTGTCATCTTTGCAGTCAACCCAAAAGTCTTCAATGTGGTATTGGTGGGCATATGCTAGCCCTAGTGCCTTCCTGACATGGCCATGAGGGTCCATCCGTGGGCGCGTGGTGTACCAGTCAAAATGATATTCCTTAAGCTCCTTCTCAGAATTACTGGCGCATTGAGAAGTTTGTAACTGGTACAGGCCCTGGCCAAGTGTCATGGGATAGGGGATCCCTGCCACGTGCTTGTTGCTGAAGATGACCTAGATGTGTTGGAGCTACCAAGAAAGCTCCAAGAGGATGATCCTGTTGTTTGGGTATCTCGACAATCTGTTTGGCCATTCCATGAAACCCTGAGCCCGGATATAGGTAAACTTAGGGAACTAGATGAATAAGAAGGCATATTCCTTCAAGAGCGCCCTAGTGTTATGGGAGACTCTTCTCTCGAAGTCTCCAGCGATCAATCTGATGATATGGCTAGTGAAGGAATCATTGACCCAGTAGTACTCCTTCTTAAAGTTGCGGTATTGGAGTTGAGGGTATTTGTCGAATGGCTTGAGCCCTCTCTTATGCCCCTGATCGGGCACCACAAATAGCCCCCTGTATTGTCTTTAACCTGCCAGGGAGTAGACGAGGTAGGAGGTCATGTAGAACTTAGAGCTCTTCTTGACGTTGATAAACTGCTCATGGAAGCAGTTGCTATGCCTCCCCAGTCGAATGAGACCTTGGTGTTAACGTCTTCATTCCACCGCAGGATCTGCTCAATATAATAGGCCATCCATTCTTGGAAGTAGGTGGCCACTGGGAGACCCATGACCCTGCTCAGCATAGTTACCAAGTTGTGGTAGTCTTCGTGGAAATCGCTATGGAATAGCTCTTAGGGAACCTTGGTAGGGCTGCCTTGTTTCTCCTTAAGCTAGTATAGGTTGATAGACTTCTTGCATCTTGACAGACTAGCATCCCACGTCGCTTGGCATTGTTCCAATGAGGGGACCTCCATATGTGGGAACATGGGAATGTGAAATATTTTCGTGATTCCTTCTAGCGACATGTCGGCGAGGATGTTCCCCTCCTTGTCCATAATTTTTCTAGTGTCTGTTTGATAGGCTTCTCGACAAGCCATCACTAGTTCGGGTGGAATGAGAGAAGGAGGGAAACCGGCAGCCTTGGCGATTCCACTCTGTCGTATTAGTCTGGTGTTCTTTGTCATAGGGTTGACCTTGACCCTTTGAGTGAACTCGTCTATGTCCACCTGACCAATGTTTGTATCTGAAATCTCCTTCTAGTATGTTGAGACCTTTTACTGGAGTGGCTCACCCTGAAACTAGAACTTCATCTAATCTTTATCTTCCTTTCCCTGAGTGGTCCTCCCTAATTTCTTGCCCTTTTCCTTTTCGGCCCTGACCCCTGAAGTTCCTGCAGCTGATTCCATATATTCTGCAAACAAGGGCAAAGTTAGTGCAACAAAACATCAAAAACATTCATGTTAGTCCATATTTCAACGATAACACCTAAATAATCATTCAAGTATATCATAAATTTTATCCTTAGATGGGATCGATCTTCGTTTCAGGGCATTTGGACAATCTGGGCCCGGAGGGCCAGACTTCCCTAGAAGGAATGCTGCCTGGAAGGGAAAATGCAATGAAAAGCTCCTAGAGACCCTTCTTGGAAAAATGTTCATGTTTCGAAAGGCTTATGATGGAGAAGAGCACAATTTAGGACATGGGTCGAAGTTAGATTTTGGATTTGAGCTTGTTTAGGTCGATCTAAGGCGCATCAGAGGTCTTAAACTGGAAAGCAGTTAAGAGACGGCCGTTGGCAACGGCGGATAGTAGGCAGAAATCTGGAGGTGGAACCCCGGGGCTCGGGGCCCGGGAAGCGAAAGGATGGCCATCATTGGGTTAATTTTCTATGAAGGCTCGGGCCGGTTGGGTCGGGAATGTGCTCAGACTTTGCCATTTTGGAAGGCAAACGCCAGACAGAAGTCTGGGAGGAGGAGTCCGGCAGGTGATTTTGAGTTATAGAACCTGATGGCACTCGGTAGGCCGGAGCCCGGAGGGCAGAATTCTGGGTGGGGTATTTCTGTTTAGCAGCAGTGATCGAGCGGTAGACTTCCGACAATGAAAGCCCAGACACCGGGATCTGGAAGACAGATGGTCGAGAACGGATATGGTGTTAGTCTATGCCGGATGGCCCTTTAGAGCTCGGAGAGCCAAAAGGAAAGCGATGTGCATTGCTTGGTTCGGTGGTATTTGGAGCGGCAGGGCCTGGCGGTCGGGGCGCCGGTTGACAACGGTGGGGTAGGAGCATCGTCGACAAGAGAGCGCCGGACTTCCGAAGACAGAAGTCTGGGATATGGTGCCCGAGGGTCGGGTGGCAGCGGGGACCTCGCCATAAGATTTCTCCATTGGAAACAGCGACGATTTAGAGATAGAGGTCCGACACCCGGGGTCCGATGAGAATGACAAAAGAATTCCACATCGACATAGACTACCGGCGAAAGTAGGGCGGAAACCCGGAGACGGAACCCCAAGGACCAGAGCCTGAGGCGGTAAAAGTACACATGCACAAGTTTAAGTTAAGATGGCAAAATACATTCCAGAGCCCGGAAGCCGGAAGGTAGTGGCATGTTTGCAGATGAGGCACGGTGAAGTGCCAAGGGAAACCTGGGAAGGGAAACCCGATGGACCGGGCCCATCATGGCGGATTACAGCCAAGAGTTTGGAGTTTGGATTCTGACGGTGAAGGAGGGTCTCGGGCCCGGCAAGGACTTTTTCACTGAGTGAAGAATAGCCGCGACGCGGAAAAGTCCCAGATCGGCAGTGAGGGCAATTCCGATGGGTTTGGGAGATTTTCAAAAGATGGGTAATGAGCGCAACTTTGTTCTCTACCGCTTATTTCAACCTAGCCAATTATTTAATTTGTTTAAATCCCCCAAAATGACAAAAAAGATGGGAGGGAAAACGGGGATAGCCTACCTCAAAAATGCCGAGTGAGGGGGAATGTGGGATCCACTGGGGTCGATGGAGTAAAGTTGATGGCGACGGTCGTGACGCTGCTGATCGTGGTGGGCTCCAGGTAATCGCTGCTCCAACTCGCTTCAATCCGGATAATGAAAATGACATTGGTAGGTTGGGCAGTTTATACCCCAACTGCCATTAATATCCACATTAATTGCTAGTACGGTCACGCCAAAAGTTGGTGAAATTTGAATTGAGTCGGTGGCGGTGGCGGAGACTCCGGGACCCAGCGGCTGGAAAGACGAGGAGCGATGACCGCTATTTGATTTTTGACACTTTTGAATGGCCACGGTGGAGATAGGCCTGGGGCACGGATGGCGGGAGGCTAGAAGGAATTCGCCGAAGGCTCGCCGTCATGAACGGTGAGACCAGGACGGAAGTCCAAAAATGGACTTCCAGAGCCCAGGGCACGAAGGGGCAGATGCTGCCCCAAAAATTTATGCAAGCTTTAGGTGGCGGGCGGCAGGTCGAAGCTCGAGGGGCGGGCGGGCGGACGCCTAGAGAATGCCGCGAAGGATGGCAAATTCAAAGGGGAAACCTGAACAGAGCACTCCGGACACCTGGGCCTGAAGGGGCCCAAGGCCATTCCAGAGCCAAAATGCCAAAGGGACTCCCGAGACCTCGAAAGGTAGAAGAAAACCCAAAAGCGGAGGCCTAACTGATTTATGATAGAACTTTGGAGCAACATCAACCATGCGAAACATCAAAAAAAGAGGGGCACGCAAAATGAGGTAGCCCCAAAAGACCCGACGAGGTGAAAGAAAAGAGGGTCCCCGTTTCGAACGAAGTGTGTGTGCTAAAGGCACAACAAATGGTGACTCCGCTGGAGAACGCTCCGGAGCGTTCTAGGGATAAATATTCATTCAAGACCCAAAATCTCTGGTTTCACAGACCAGGAGCAGCTTCCAGAGATGAATCCGGGAGAACGAGATCCTTAATTGGGTCAGCTTAGAGGACATCTCAGAAGTGTGCGTATAGTGAATTCATTCCTTTCCTAGGGATAGTGATCAGGGTTACCAATTCAACCAAGTGAGCTACGTAGATTGTCTAACACCAAAAGTAACCTAGGCATTGCCCCGCTGACAGTCAGGCTTCCATAGCCCCGACAAAGTTGTCGCTACAATTTCATGGATATTGCTCTACTGCCAGCCGGGCATCCATAGCCCCGGTAGAGTTATCCGAACACCCATACGGTCATTTATTCTCTTTTTTTAAAATTTATTTTTCTCCTTTTTGCTTTGATATTTCATTCCTCTTTTGCCATTTAGTTTGACTGGGTAAGCATTGAAGCCTACAATGGGTTTGAGACTGCAGTGGTCACTAGAGTAGACTTAAGATTTTTCACTCACTAGGGTGTCATAACAACCATAGTACGGTCCTTCAAAAATTATTGTTATGTGCTTTGTACGAGATCCAAGATGCGGGTAAGAAGATCCAACGAAGGGTTAAGTTTTGAGTAAAGTTCAAACAAGGAAATCATTCGCGGATAGCTTTCAAAGACCAATAGTCTAGAGTGAATGTTTAGCCAAAGAACACAAAGAACGGACAGCAAAGTGAACCACTCGTCAAGCAAGCACAGCCACTGCAAAGAAGCGGGAAACCTCTTCCAAAACAAAATCATCGGGAGGGAGAAAACACAAGCGGCGTAAACAAACGCAAACTAGCAAGAAAGCAACTACTCTAACCTATGTACAAGTATTTACAACGAAGAGCTCGAAGGAGCTCAAGCGTGGAAGTAATGCTTCAGGTGCTACCTATTGACTGGCAATGGGACATTCTCACCAGTTAGGGTCTTTAAGTGGAAGGCATTATCTCCCAGGATTTCAGCTATTTGAAAGGGGCCAAGCCAAAGCTTGTCGAATTTGTTGTGTCCCCCCTTCTTCTCATGGGCCTTGTCCCAATACAGGACAAGATCTACAATTCTAAAGGCCTTGATTTTGGCTCAGCGGTCGAACCATCTCTTCACTACGCCCTGATGCTTGGAAAATTTTTCTATTGCGCGGTTTAGACTTCCTCTAAATGTAAGAGCTTAGCCAACTGAGCTTCCCTACAATCTCCTCCCTCATAAAAATTGTTGATGAACTGAAGAGTAGGAATTTTTAGATGGATGGGGAATATAGGCTCTAGGCCATAGACAAGGTGAAACGGAGAATCGCCAAGGGCAGCCTTGTGGCGGGTGCGATCAGCCCAAAGGGCGAAACAGAGCTGGGTGTGCCAGTCCTTTGGATTCCTATCTAGCAGCTTCTTGATTACCGTAATCAGATTCTTATTCGTGGATTCAGCAAGGCCATTGCCCTGAGGTTAGTAATTGGATGAGAATTTAAGGGCTATCCCATAGTCAAATGCCCAGCTAGCAAATTTTAGTGAAGCGAATGCATGTCCATTATCTTATACCAAAGCATACGGACAACCAAAATGATTCGAAATAAAACTTTCTAAGAAATCAGTAACTACTTCAGTTGTGCATTGCTTACATACTATCGCTTCCGTCTATCTAGTATAATAATTAGTAGTAGTAAGAATGTACCTGTGTCCCGCAGATGATGGAGGGCTTACCGGACTGATGAAGTCGAGACCCCATTGTGCAAAAGGCCTTACCTCCAGTACAGGCTACAGTGGGACAACAACATTCCTCTCCCTGGTGGCAGTGGTCTGACACGTGTGACATGAACGAACGTGACAATGGGCATCCTTGAAGACAGTTGGCCAATAGTACCCTGCTCTTAATATTTGATGTGCTGTAGAAGAACCCAAACCATGGCCAGTGCAAAATTTATTGTGAAACTCCTTTAGGACGCGTTCCACCTCTTCCTTGCCAAGGCATCTCAGATAAACACCTTCATGATTCTTTTTGTAAAGAATGGAACCCTGCAACATGTAGCCATTACTTTTCAATCTCAAGGCCCATTTTTGGACTCCCTACAGGTGCGGTGGACACTTATGATTTAGCAGATAATAAACGACATCTTGATACCATTCTCCCGAAGAGACATCTTCAAGCTGGTACTACTGCACCGTGAGTTCAGGTCTAGCTTCTACTGCTGTTTTAGCAATTGTGCGAGTGAGTGCCTGCCCTCTCACCAATTTCATCGATTGGATCTCCATATTATACTCTTGTAGCAGGGTGACCCACTTAGCCCTTCGTTTGCCCAATTCATTCTACATGAGTAGTGTCTTGACTGCTGGGTCGGGGACAATGGTGAGCACCTTGTTGCGTAGAATGTAGTGTCTAAATTTCTTCACCCCCCTGACAAGAGTGTACACTTGCTTTTCTATGTTATGGTAACACAATTCAACATCTTTGAGGGGAGCACTCATAAAGGTGATCAGATGCTCGTTTCCTTCATCGTCCATTTGGGTCAACATACTAGCACAAGAATGCTCTGAAGCAAATGAGTAAATATAAAATGGCTTCAGATAGTCCAGGCTAATTAACATAGGTGCCTCAGCAATGGCCCATTTGATTTCCTTGAAGGATTGTTTGGCATACGACGTCCACTCAACTTTGGCATCTTGTTTGAGCATGGCATTGAGAGGTTTGACAATTTCTGCGAAACCTATGATGAATTTTTGGACAAAATTGATCTTTCTGAAGAAAGATTTTAATTCCTTCTTGCTGCCCGGGGGCTAAATTTTGAGTAAGGACTCAATGCGCTCAAGATCAATGGAGATTCCCTATTCCAAAATGATGTGCCCAAGCAATCTGCCTTCGGTCACTCCAAAGATGCACTTCTTGGGGTTTAGGGAAACCCCAAACTCTCTGCATCTCTGAAACACCTTGCATAAGTCAGAGATGTGATCACCCCGCCTTTTAGAAAATACGGTCAAATCATCCATGTAGTTGATTATGCACCTGCCAATTAGGTCTTTGAAGGTGATATCCATGGCGCGTTGGAAAGTGGCAACGACATTGATGAGCCCGAACGACATTCTTCTGTATGTGAACGTCCCCCACTCAGTGGTGAATGCGGTCTTGTGGCGATCCTCATATTGCACCATGACCTGATTATACCCCGAGTATCCATCGAGGAACGACATCATCTGGGAGCCATTGATGATCTGCATCACCTCATCCAGCAAAGGCACTGGATAGTTATCTTTCTCCGAGGTGTGATTGAAATTGCAGAAATCCACACAATCTAATCTCCCCATTCTTTTTCCTAACCGGGACCAAGTTAGCCACCCACATGGAATGCCGGACAGGGAAAATGATTCTAGCTGAGAGCAATTTTTGCACCTCCTTGTAAACGACAGGTTCTAGCAAGGCATTAATGGGGCCCTGTCACTGACGGAAGGGCCTCACTTTGATCTTGAGAGGGATGGTGTGTGATGACAGAGGTGTCGTACATTTTTAAATCTTGGTAGCTCCATGCCACCACATCATGGTACATTTGTAATGCATCCGTGATTCCTCTTCTTTCCTCTGGCATACACACTTTTTCGATAAAAACATTCCTGGCATCCTCGGCTATCCCAAGGTTATGAGCATTGCATTGGTTGCTTATAGCCTCCTTTTTTGTTTGCTGATCCTGATCCCTGATCTGATCCAAATCAAATACGCATCCCAGCTGAACCATGCCTCTAGGGATTGTATTGGTTTTGAGGTTGATGACCCCCTCTATGTCCAATTCAGCCTCTTGTAGATCAGTTTCATCAATTATTTAAGCTACAAAGACATCAAAACTTGTGATGAACTAAAGGATATGCTTGTCATCATTGAAGAATTGCAAGTGGGTAATATTATCTGGGACCGATGGTGTGGATGTTAGCTCAACAGTGAATTTCTTGAGCCTAGACAAAGATAGGGGTTGTAGAGTGCTAGCCGCTTGAGCTAAGGCATCAGCTGTGCGATTCTGAGCACGAGGGATCAGTTGTATGTTGAATGCATCTAGGCCCTCTAAGAGGTCCCAAACCCTGTGCCTATAATTTGTGAGTCTCTGATCATGACAAGAATACAACTTCCTGACCTGGTTAACTACGAGCGCGGAATCCCTGAAAACTTGCAACATTTTCACATTTTTCTTCAAGGCCATGAGAAGGCCAAGGACTAGAGCCTCGTACTCCGCTACGTTATTAGTGTAATAAAACTGCAATCGGTGAGCAATAAGAAATGTCTTACCTGTTGGACTGATGAGTTTGAATCTAGCTCCAGCTCCTTGCCTTGACCTCGATCCATCAAATCGGAGTGTCCAACACAGGGAGGATTCCTTATCTTCATGTCTGATCAAGCTTCTACTCCCTTTCGGCTGGATGACGGGCCTTGTGATCTTAGGGGAGTTTTCTGGTTCGGGGCAATGACCAACAGGCAATTCTTGTCGTGTCTCCTTTGGTGTTTCTATCTGAGGAACAGCTACTTTTTTAACATGCTCTACTGCTGCTTGGCACAAGCAACAATCAAATTCAGAGTGTGCAGCATTGTGAACCCTGCACCAATTTGGCAATAAGAGATCCTAGAAATTTATTCGAGCCCCTAGGCTGAGCTGATCCCTTGCACACTTTTCCATGAACTCCTGGAATCCATCGAGTAGTCCCCAGTTGTCATCCTTATCCGGCTCATCATCAGCTTCTACCAATGTTTCGGTGTATGGGGGCGTTTGTGTGGAATCTGTCGAGGGACTGCATAACACCAACAATACTTTATCTACACCTGAAGCTCAAGCTCATTTTGGTAGGCAAAAGGGTGATAATTCCCTAAGTCAGTCTTGGCGAACAACACCTCACTGAGATTATTGTATTCCATGATCATATACTTCATACAGGGTTCACGGTCGATGCGGATCTGATTTGGCAGCCCCTTCCATGGCAACCACATGTGAGAAAAGTCTGTAGAGGTATATCCATTCAATGCCTTGGTGAACTCCTTTCCCAAAATAATTCCATAAGCATCAGGAATGTCTGCCACTTGGATATCAATGGCCTGTTGTATCCGTGGGTCTATAGCAATTTGCATGGGGATGCAGTTTATTTCACCCATGATGTTGATCTCTGTTTTATCCAGCTGGGTCACCTTCCTCTTTGAAGGCGTGGGAGTGATGCCAAGAGCCTTGCATACAGCCAAGGGCATGACATTGGCGGAAGCTCCTGAATCGAGCAAGCAGTTATGCAGATTCTTCCCAAAAATCCTAATGGTGGTTAGGAAAGGGGGAGTTTCTAGTCTCCCTTGGAGGATACCCACAGGTGTGTCTATTTGAGCTATTTGACCTTTATTCCTATCACTGCCCATATCCTTGGCTTGCTTAAATTGCTGGTCCTTAGAAAACTTCCTATTAGCCCTTTCTGGCTCCTTTTCGGTTTGTTTACTTGGTGACTGATTCACAGGGACATCCCTTCTTTTCAAGGCATTATCCTGTATTTCTGGTTCTTTCCTAGGCTCTTCAAAGGTTACCCTCTTAGCTGGGGTCTCTTGTGTCATTTTAGAGGATGAAGCCCCATTCAGAACTCGAAAGAAAACATGCCTCATGGCAGGAACCCTAAGTAACTCGAAGGCTGACAAACTAATTTTTACCTTCTTAAATTCTTTTACCACATATTCACCCATTTGCTCGATTTCAGAGCTAAAAGCTTGGCCTATGGGAGAACTAGGGGTTTGGACCTTTGTATTGCCTAGGTAGATTTTGAGGTTGGCCTTGAAGCTGACTTTGTGATTGGTTTTGAGACTGGTTCTTGTTGAGATATTGGGCGGGTATATGAGGGAGCCCAGGGTTATGCTGGCATTTGGATCAGGCGGGGTGGCAAAATTATTTGGTGGGGTAGAAGTTGTGAAGGGTCCACCTGCTTGCCTATTCCTAAGGAAGTAAGGACTCGACCACTGATGGAACATGTGGACCTCATCTACAAATGGTTCTTCTTCATTTACCGAACCATTATCTACTAAATCAAAGAGCTAAGCCAAGGTTTGTTTATTACTTACCTTTTGCGCTTCTTCCTCCCCCATAGGAGTAGGCTCAATCTCGGGCTCATTGCGGTCGCCTCGCGGAAATGGTGCCTAATTGACCACCAGACATGAGGAATCATAGGGCTCGGAAGGGACGATGTCCCTGTAGTTGGCATTGTCGACTGCATTTTGTACCTCCACCTAGAAGATTTCAGCAGCCATCTAGAACTTGGGACAATCTAGCTCAGAATGTCTACTGGTTTTTTAAAGTTGACACCATCCAAACAAAGCTACCTCAGCCAGGTACACATCGCTGGATGTTTTGTCATTGCTTGCTAGTTGATCGAAAGGCATAGGTACTCCTCCATTGTTGGGCCTAGTGTTCCACATACGATTCTTCCTTTGAGAAGGTCTTCTTTCTGCAATTTGATTGGCGTTCTGCCCCCTCTCATAATTCTGCCCAGAGGAAGTGCTTACTTCATGATTGTCTTTGTTGTCTATACTGTCTCAACTGTCCCTATTGAGGTTGGCCTGAAAATTGCGTTGGGAGGCCTGCAACTGATTATTCTGATTCTTTAGATGTGTCATCTCTGTGGACATCTTCTTGATCATCTCGGTTAGCTCCTCTAACTTGTCTTTCTCGGTCGCACCTATAGGTGATGGGGCCAGATTTTGGAGAAAAACAGGCGGGACCATCAGCTAATTTTTATAGGCTGGAGGAAAATCTGGTCCCGACAGATACAATGGTGCCTGGGGCTGTTCGGAATATGCCTACTATTGGGGAGTGATCTAGGAATAGTTGTACTACTATTGGGGCTGTAAATAGGAAGTCGCGAGAGGCGCATAATTCAACGGCTACCCCAGATGCAGCACCATAGGCAATTGAGGCACTTGGTTCATAAGAGGAGTTTGGTGAGCAAATGCCTGATTAAGCCCCTGAATCTGCATTGGGTGTGCTACAGGCCCCAAAGAGGGCAATGGGCCAGAGATATTTTGTTCCAAGTTCACACTTATCACAACAGCTTCTGCATAGGCGGCTAGTAGGGTAGCGGGCGGTGGGTGCATCCTTTTCACCAAGGCCGACGTGAGGTTGTCCAGGGCCGCATAGTAGACTGGGAGAGCTACTGCATCATTATGGACGTACGGATCCTAAAGCCTCATGTGGGCCCAATGGAAGCGATCATTGAAGGAGCTGATAGGTTTGTTAACCTCCCTTCTGATAGACATGAACTATTGGTAAAGGTCCGAAGGGTTGATGGGAATCTTGTATTTTTGCAGAAACACATTCTTCATCAGGTTCCATGAAGTGATGGATCCCCTCGACAGATTGATGTACCAATAGAATGCTTCTTCCCCTAATGAATATGGAAAAAGGTGGCATGCAACATCCTCGTGGTCCACTTGCATTTCGGTGACGGTCGTCTCAAATATTTTGATATGCTTTTCAGCTGTCCTTTGCATATCGCGTGGATGGAATTTCAAACAAAAACCCTCCGGATTCTTGGGCATATCATTGTAGACCGCAAAATGTATCGGCGATGGATTATGTGCTAGCCAATCCATGGAGAATGGTGGAGGTGGTACTAGCTATTAGAAAATAGGAGTTTGAGGCTGTATTTGCAACACAATAGTAATTTGGGACTGCCCATGAGCTATGGCTGTCTTGATTGTGCCTTGGGCCAAAAGGGCCGGAAGAGGAGCAATCCCTTGGCTGCCAGAGGTAGATGGTGCAAATGCTGTTTGAGATGGTTGGGTGGAAGATGAAGGCCAACCAAATGGAAGTGAGGGTGAAATGGGGGCGGATGGAATGGAGGAAGAGGAAGATGCGGCGCTACTTCCTTGTGCTCATTTTTCTCTCGCAGGAGGCTGCAATTCTATGAATTCTCCCTTGTTTGGTGTGGACCGTAGAACTCTTTGAAACCTTTCGGGGGATAATGATCCAATGTGATCCAGCTCCGCTTTATCCTTTAGCTTAGTATTTTGAGTGTCGCCCTCCTTCTAGTGCCAGTTTTGTTGATGGTGTTTTTATGCACTTCTCAACATAGGCAATGTGTAGGTGCACTACCTCTCTTGAAAGATAATCTCCCACAATCGAATTGCAGAACACTATCCCAAGGTCTCTTGGGTGTCAGGTCATGACAGTCCTTAGATACCTCAGTAGTTTGATGTGATTTAATGGAATCACAAGGCGGCCTTACAGAAACACAAAGTGTGGACACAAAGCATGAAGTTGGATCTTGAAAAGGAGTCCTTAAGATGGGAAGTTGATATGCACTGGCTGTAGGTTCAAACAGCAATCTTGAACTCCATTTAGTTGTTAGATTTGGCTTTACAATGTGCAATGAACCTTAGCATAGGTCAGTTACTAAAAAAAAAAAAGGGCAAAGGGGAGGAAAAGTTCCTAAGTATGAAGCTTGCTATGAATAGTGACAATGGAGTTCCTACAATAGATAATTCCTTAAAACAATATCCCACTTAACCAGGGATTTCACAGTATCATAAAATTGTGCTATCTTCTAAGGGTTGCAGATATTTCATCCTTCATCCACCACATACATGCATGAATCAAAGATAAATGTTTGGGTAGCTTTAAATTAAGTCCAGGCTAACTTTGCACAGCTATCTACCTTCAGCAAACAACAAAAAGTATGGACTAAGGGATCATCAACAAAGCTGGAATTTTCACAATCACTCAACAACATTCCTAAGATTTATCTAAATAAAGCAAACAGCTAACTAAATAGCCATAAGATTTAAGCTAAACATGTAATATTGGAGAATGAACCAAGTAGCATGAGCGAAATCAAGAAAATACACCAAGTCAATGATATTTCTTATAAATTTTTGCAGCATGCCTTTACAACAACTCAACTCTCACTCTTGCAAATGAGGGGAGTGCTCTATTTATAGTATTCCAAAAGTTAAATGCATGGCCAAGATTCATTACAATTGTGTGGCCAAGATTCATTACAAAATAGGGTTTCACCTACCCCCAAATAGATTTGCAATTTAAAATATATTTTTGTCCATTCCCTATTTCGTCATCTAGTGGATGGCACTATTGCAATTTTCGTCCTGTAGCTAATTGCTATTTTCTTTGCTGTAGCTACTCTTCAAGGAGGTCTTCTTTTTTGGCTGGGCTATCCTCTTGCTCCTTAGAAGCTGCGTGCTCTATATACTTGAGGATGACTGCTTGGAGCTTGCCTATTTCAAGGATCTTGCATCTTAATGCCTAGTAGCTCCATTCCTTAGCATTCTCTTCCAGCCGCTTCCAATCCTCGTCATACTTTGAGCCTTGGTCTCTGAATAGCTCTGATCGGTGAAAGGCGTAGGCAGCAAAACTCAGGAATTGTATTGTGATTTCTTCGGCTATCCCGTCCTTCATCTTCTCCTGGAAGTATAGCTTGATCTTTTCTACATCCATTTGTACTGTGGGCATATCATAGCCCATCATCAGCTTAAGGTATTGGGTGCATTCCACCCGGATTTCCTTAATCCACTCAATATCTGGGTCCACCTTGTTGAGGATCTGCTCTAACCTCTCCTTCTGGTTATCGAGGTCTCTGCGCCATACATCCACCAGCTAGTGATCTTCCTTTTTCAGCTCTAGCTTCTCCTCTCATGTGTCCTCAGGCATCTGAAGGATGGCTTCAATTCTCGAGAAGGTGGAGTCATATGTCACAGGGAAATTGGTGCACAACCTCCTTCTGCCCTCCAGGGATTGGATCAAGTCCAAGAAATTATTGGTTATTCGCACAGCCCTGCTGATTCCCATGTTTTCAATGTACGTGACCTGTCGGAACCAATCCTTAGTGGTCTTCTCCAAGTTCTTCCTTCTCTCCATCTTATCAATCTGTTCCTTGGAGAGCAACTACAGTGTGGCTGTAGAGGTAGTGGGCAGGTCATCCATTGAGGACCATTGCTAGATATAATCGGTTAGGGCCGCAACCTGCGCCTTGAGCTTGTCTTTGGAGACCTTATCCTGCTTGATCAGGTGCACCACTATGGCCACTAATTCCTCCAGGTGTTCAACTTTCTGTTCTCTAGTTGCTATCCCCAAGTCAATGGTGGAGATATTATAGCTCACCCCTGTTTGGCCAACTGTAGGAGTTGCAACTTGTGCTGCTCGGGAGTCGGAAGCATCCATTGTTATCCTAGATCTGAACTTGGGCTTCTTCTTCTTTATCGTGCTCGGGGATCGAGTCAAGATGGCCTCCAATCTCTCCCTTGGGTCTTTCAGAATAGGAGTCGTCTTCTCCAGTTGCTTCTCCAACCAATAGGGCATAGCAGATTTATCCTTGGGTGCATCATGTCTGCCCTCACCTTTCTCAGTTAGAGGTAAGACTTCCACCCCCTTTTCCTTTTGGGGCTCCTCTTTCTCTTTAGTAGCATCCTCCTCCTCTTCGTCAGAGTCGCGAATAAACACGAGGTGTTTAATGGGCAGCTTGGTGGATAATTGTCAGGTGGGATCTTCTTCTTTCAATGTCTCCTCTCCTTCCTTCTCTTCAGCAGTCTCGGCCTCTGGGCTCTTTACAACATGGGTCTCAGCCTCAGATAAATCCTTTTGCGGCTGCTCCTCCGGCGGCTGCCCCTCTTCGCCATGTGGTGACCTTTCTACTTCCTCCCCAACATCCTTTAGTTGCTGTGCCAATTCCTCCTCAAGGTCCTCATCAAACATTTGGATGATCTCCTTAGCAGCTGACCCATCCTCCTCATCCCCGCTCTCGGAAGAGCCTGTCTCTTCTCCCTCATAGACCACCTTGTCGATGGTTCAATGCTCATACTCAGGGTGTTCTGATATTCATCGGCCTCTTCCTCCATAGACCTTGAGGCTTCCTGCTCTCGCTCCTCCAACTCTTTTGAAATCTGCATTGTGGCTTCCATAGCTGGCGGCCCCGTTGGCGGTTGTGAACACTGAGCTATTGCGAGGGCTGCTTGGAGAGCTGGGTCCATTAGGATCTATGAGAGCTCAAGGGGAAGACTCTGCATGTGCCTCGTAAGAGCCTCGAGCATAGTGGAAAGGGGGACAAGTGATGTTATTGTTTCCAGAGGGAGGGATGTGATTGGAGACATGGCAGCAGAGGAAGGAGGAGTGGTCATGCCGAAAGAGGAATCAATGACGACCACTGACCTAGCTGGGGGTGAAGGGGCAAGATGGATAGAGATATCCACCACCTACGGAGAGGAGGCGACCGCAGTCTGGGAGGCGGGCGGTGCACCAAGAGGGGGAGGGAGAAGTAAGTGAGGCTATAATTCTATTGTAGTCACTGTCTGTTTGGTCCTCTTGGGAGATGAGTCTCCCGTGTCCTTCTTTGCTTGCTCCTTAGGGTCCGCAGATTACGTTGTCTCTGTTCCCTTCCTTTTCTAGGATCTGGTGATGGGGGGAGACTTGGAGGTCTCACCAGTTGATGTGGTGGTGGAAACGTCGTCCATGGTACCTGGCTCGCTCTTGAGCTCCTCATATGTTAGGACTACCCCTTGTCGCTTTAGGTGCACCACCTACCCATCCACCCACTCCTTAGTGCGAGTTATGATTTGCTGGGTGATGGTATCCAGGTCATCGACCTCTTGTTCGTCCCAGTCGATCAAAGGAATTGGCAGGTTGGCAACCACAAGGTACCTTGGGTGCATGATTGTAGACTCATCTTCCTCAACCTAATCCGGCACTGGGAATGGCTGCACACTTCTTAGGAATAGCACTGTCATGTGCATATAGTGTTGGGCGAGCACCTCCTTGTCATCTTTGCAATCAGCCCAAAAGTCTTCAATGTGGTATTGGTGGGCATATGCTAGCCCCAGTGCCTTCCTGACATGGCCGTGAGGGTCCATCCGTGGGTGCGCGGTGTACCAGTCAAAATGATATTCCTTACGCTCCTTCTCAGAATTACTGGCGCATTAAGAAGTTTGTAACCGGTACAGGCCCTGGCCAAGGGTCATGGGATAGGGGATCCCTGCCATGTGCTTGTTGCTGAAGACAGCCTGGATGTGTTGGAGCTGCCGAGAAAGCTCCAGGAGGATGATCCTATCGTTTGGGTATCTCAACAATCTGTTTGGCCATTCCGTGAAACCTTGAGCCCGAATGTAGGTAAACTTTGGGAACTGGATGAATAAAAAGGAATATTCCTTCAAGAGCGCCCTGGCGCTATGGGAGACTCTCCTCTCGAAGTCTCCGGTGATCAATCTGATGATATGGCCAATGAAGGTGTCATTGACCCAGTAGTACTCCTTAAAGTTGTGGTATTGGAGTTGAGGGTATTTTTCGAATGGCTTGAGCCCTCTCTTATGCCCCTGAGCGGGCACCACAAATAGCCCGCTGTATTGTCTTTGACCTGCCAGGAAGTAGATGAGGTAGGAGGTCATGTAGAACTTAGAGCTCTTCTTGACATTGATAAACTGCTCATGGAAGCAGTTGTTGATGATGCCTCCCCAGTCGAATGAGACCTTGGTGTTAACATCCTCATTCCCCCACAGGATCTGCTCAATATAATAGGCCATCCATTCTTGGAAGTAGGTAGCAGCTGGGAGACCCATGACCCTGCTCAGCATAGTTACCAGGTCATGGTAGTCTTCATGGAAATCGCTATGGAACAGCTCTTGGGGAACCTTCGCAGTGCTACCCTATTTCTCCTTAAGCCAGTATAGGTTGATAGACTTCTTGCATCCTGATGGACTAGCATCCCATGCCGCTTGGCATTGTTCCAATGAGGGGACCTCCATATGTGGGAACGTGGGAATGTGAAATGTTTTCGTGATTCCTTCTGGTGACATGTCGGCGAGGATGTTCCCCTCCTTGTCCACAATTGTTCTAGTGTTTGTTTGATAGGCTTCTCGGCAAGCCATCACTAGTTCAGGTGCAATGAGAGAAGGAGGGAAACTGGCACCCTTGGCGATTCCACTCTGTCATATTAGTCTGGCATTCTTTGTTATAGGGTTGACCTTGACCCTTTGAGTGAACTCGTCTATGTCCACCTGACCAATGTTTGTATCTAAAATCTCCTTCCAGTCTATTGAGACCTTTGATTGGAGCGGCTCACCCTGAAACTGAAACTTCATCTGATCTTTATCTTCTTTTCCCTGAGTGGTCCTCCTTGATTTCTTGCCCTTTTCCTTTTTGGTGGAGGCCCCTGAAGTTCCTGTAGCTGATTCCATATATTCTGCAAACAAGGGCAAAGTTAGTGCAACAAAACATCAAAAGCATTCATGTTAGTCCATATTTCAACGATAACACCTAAATAATCATTCAAGTATATCATAAATTTTATCCTTAGATGGTATCGATCTTCGTTTCAGGGCATTTGGACAATCCAGGTCCGGAGGGCCGGACTTCCCTGGTAGGAATGCTGCCTAGAAGGGAAAATGCAATGAAAAGCTCCCGGAGACCCTTCTTGGAAAAATGTTCATGTTTTGAAAGGCTTATGATGGAGAAGAGCACAATTTAAGATGTGGGTCAAAGTTAGATTTTGGATTTGAGCTTGTTTGGGTCGATCTAAGGCGAATCGGAGGTCTTAAGCCAGAAAGTAGTTAAGAGGTGGCCGTTGGCAATGGCAGACAGTAGGCAGAAATCTGGAGGCGGAACCCCAGGGCTCGGGGCCCGAGAGGCGAAAGGACGGCCATCATTGGGTTAATTTTCTATGGAGGCTCGGGCCGGTTCAGTCAGGAAGGTGCTCAGACTTTGCCATTTTGGGAGGCAAACGCTGGATGGAAGTCTGGTAGGTGATTTTGAGTTACAGAACTTGATGGCACTTGGCAGGCCAGAGCCCAGAGGGTGGAATTCCAGGTGGGGTATTTCTATTTAGCAGCAGCGATCGAGTGGCGAACTTCTGACAATGGAAGCCCGGACACCAGGATCTGGAAGGTAGATGGCCAAGAACGAATATGGCGTTAGTCTACGGCAGACGGCCCTTCGAAGCCCGGAGAGCCAAAAGGCGGGCGATGTGCATTGCTTGGTTCGGCGGTATTTGGAGCATCGAGGCCCAGCAGTCGGGGCACCGGTCAACAACGGCGGGGCAGGAGCATCGTCAGCAAGAGAGTGTAGGACTTCTGAAGACGAAAGTCTATGATGCGGCGCCCGGGGGTCGGGTGGCAGCGGGGACCTCACCATAAGATTTCACCATTGGAAATGGTGGAAATTTAGACACAGAGGTCCGACACCCGGGGTTCAATGAGAATGATGGAAGAATTCCACATCGACATAGACTACTGGCAAAGGCAGGGTAGAAACCCGGAGATGGAACCCCAGGGATCGGAGCCCGAGGTGGTAAAAGTACACATGCATAAGTTTAAGTTAAGACGGCGAAATACATTCTAGATCCCGGAAGCCGGAAGGCAGTGCCATGTTTGCAGATGAGGCACGACGAAGTGCCAAGGGAAACCCGGGAAGGGAAACCCGATGGACCGGGCCCATCATGGCGAATTACTGCCAGGAGTTTGGAGTTTGGATTCTAACGGCGAAGGACGGTCTCGGGCCCGGCAAGGACTTTTTCATTAAGTGAAGAACAGCCATGACGCGGACAAGTCCCGGATCGGCGGCAAGGGAAATTCTGATGGGTTTGGGAGATTTTCAAAAGATGGGTAATGAGCGCAACTTAGTTCTCTACCACTTATTTCAACCTAGCCAATTATTTAATTCATTTAAATTCCACAAAATGATGAAAAAGATGGGAGGGAAAATAGGATAGCCTACCTCAAAAATGCCGAGCGGGGGGGAATGTGGGATCCACTAGGGTCGACGGAGTAAAGTTGATGGTGACGGTCGTGACACTGCTGATCGTGGTGGGCTCCAGGTGATCGCTGCTCCAACTTGCTTCAATCTGGATAATGAAAATGACATTGGTGGGTTGGGCATTTTATACCCCAACTGCCATTAATATCTACATTAATTGCTGGTACGGACGTGCCAAAAGTTGGTGAAATTTGAATTAAGTCGGCGGCAGCAGCGGAGACTCTGGGACCCGGCCGCTGGAAAGACGAGGAGCGATGACCGCCATTTGATTTTCGACAACTTTGAATGGCCACGGCGGAGATAGGCACAGGGCCCAGATGGCGGGAGGCTGGAAGGAATTCACTGAAGGATTGCCATCGCAGATGGCGAGACCGGGACAGAAGTCCAGAAACGGACTTCTAGAGCCTGGGGCCCAAAGGGGCAGATGTTGCCCCAAAAATTTATGCAAGCTTTTGGCGGCGGGTGGCAGGTCAGAGCCCGAGGGGCGGGCAGACACCTGGAGAATGCTGCGAAGGATGGCAAATTCAAAGGGGAAACCCGAACAGAGCACTCTGGACGCCCGGGCCCGAAGGGGCCCAAGGTCGTTCCAAAGCCAAAATGCCAAAGGGACCCCCGAGACCTCGGAAGGCAGAAGAAAACCAAAAAGCCAAGGCCTAACTGATTTATGATAGAACTTTGGAGCAACATCGACCATGCGGGTCATCAAAAAAAGAGAGGCACACAAAACGAGGTGGCCCCAAAAGACCCGACGAGGCAAAAGAAAAGAGGGTCACCGTTCCGAATGGGGTGTGTGTGCTAAGGGCACAACAAATGTGCCATCAAAAAATGAACCCTTGTCATTATCATTGTCTTGTAGGTCTTGTTTCATAGTGTTGGAATTATGTTTCTTTAATTTTATGATGTGTCTTGGCTTGAACATGCTTATTTTGGTGCTAAAACTCAAGGAAAGACGTCTTGTGAAGGTGTTGTGAATTTTCGTAAGACATTTCTACATTCTTTTAGACTCTATATAATGCAATTCACCTAAAAATTTCCTTTCCGTTCATTAACAAGCCCTATTTCAAAGTGTTGTAAAGTCTTGTAACAAGATTTCATGCTTTTCTAGGCATATTTTCACTATTTACACCCTTCTCATGCTTTATTTTGTTTCTTTATGCCCTCATATTCTTATATTAACAATATTTTTGGATCCTATCTTAACAAACAACATTAAAAAGAACATTATTTGTGACACTTGGTTTTGGGTTCCATGCAGGACTCATTCGTTGAGGGTGGTGAATGAGTCCTCCTTGGCTCTAAATTCAAAATATTTCAAAATTTCTTTCAAGATTTTACTCAAATTCACTTCATGTCGGCCTATGAGGAGCTATGAACGGATGGTAAGACACAAGATTTTTATAAATATCTAATTTTAACCTCATTTTACAATTATTCACTCAAGTATTCACTCTCCTAAAACATTCAATCTTCAAGCAATCAAGCATTTTGGATTATCAATTCAAGAACTTTTCAAGCACTTTACAGTAGCCATTGATATCACTTTAGATTTGCATGTTCAAAGATTTGGTAAGTTTGTAATACTTTCATGTTATTAATTCATCATTTCCTTTATATTTGATTCATTTCTATTAGGTTTGATTACCAAAGTGGGGTTTGACCAAAGCAAACCCCTATTCACTAACCCGCCAACATTTTTCTCATTTTGTGCATGTGTATTTGCAACTTTGTTTTGTATATTTAATAGGTTTAAAGGTGTTGAAAAGTGGAATTCAATTCAACTAGGCTCTTCAAGTCAACTCATCATCTTTCAAGCATTTTGAATTTTTTATATCCATTTTCTACATAATTGATCTTGACAAGCTAACATTCAAACATTGCCAGATCTGGTGTAGTAGTGTAGCCTCCCGATTTTCTAGAAATATTCGAAAACATTGAATACATCCTAATTTGAATGCGCCTAAGAATTTTAGAACCCTTGATCTCTGTCTTTCTAGGTGGAAAACCCTAGGAAGACAGCCTAGCATTTTGGGTTCCTAAAATCTATGTCACAATAATGTGAGATTAAATTTTTTGATAATTAACTATGAGGGATTAGACCACACCAATAAACCATTAATTTATCTTTGAAGTATCAAGTGGATAACATTCTACGGTTAAAAGCTTAATTTGTATCAAAAATTATGAATTCAATTTAAAAGAAGTTAAGATAAAAATATTATATTGTGTCTTTTGATATACAAATGAGTATGTTGGATCTTATCGATATGTATAGAGGTTGTATAATTCTTAGCTATTGGAGCTAATATACTCATTCAATTATTGCTAACCTTATAGATAATTTTTACTTAGGTAAAACCTATATAGATTATGAGAAAATATAGAAAACCTTAGGAGATTATTTCTAACCTAAAGGATAAGTAAATTATTTGGATAAGGGAGAAAATGACAAAAACTTAGGTAAGAAAATTAGTCTAAAGTGCAAATAAACTCACTTTATGGTCACCAAGATCCATTTACGATAAGGAGAAATAATAAACTAAAAATATACTTGAACAAACATAGATTAGTAAAAAAATATCTTAAAGATAGACTATGAAATGGATTTGGTAGGTCACTTGGAATGAACCCACAAGAAAATATATATTTTACCCATATAAATATTGTAAAATAAGAGAGATAAATTTTTTATTATCCTCATAGCACCACATAGAGGTGGAAAAATTAAATAGATAGGTCATTCATATTACATATTTTGTGAAATGTCTTCCTAATGAGAAGTCATAATAACATAGGGAGTTTTACAAATAGCAACTCATAGCATCATATTCATGTGGGAAAATAACCTTATTTTAAGAATTAGTTGGATGACTTACAAATTATGTGCAACCCTTTATTGAAGCTAACCAAAGGAAAATTATAATGCATATGTCATTTGAAATAATAGAAAACAAAAACTAGAAAAGTGTGCATAACATTATCATTTTTCTAAATTCAACTTGTGCTACAACAAAGCTACATTTCTTTATGTGATGATAAATATCAAGTAAATGATAAAAAGTAGAAAAATAGATAAAAAATATAGAGTCAAAATAGTCACCTGATCAAATTCATTCCTATTTTCAATGATAAATTTATTCTAATTTAGGATTCTTATATATATGAAATTAGTGATGACAAAATAATTTAGATAAATGATATCAACAAACATGAATCAAAAATTGGAATGAGGATGTCTTTTATGGTATTATGATATCAATATTGGAATGAGGATGTCTTTTATGGCATTGCGACCTCCTTTGGAGAGATCCTTTCTATTGATTCTATGACTGCAGCTAGAAATATATTGGTATTTGGTAGAATACGCATAGGGGTCTCTCAGAATGTTGACCTACCCTCTTCAATTGAGATTCAATCGAAGCTGGGTTCCTGGTCACAGGACATAGAGTTTGAAACTATCCCTTTTGCTTGTTTCAAATGTAGAAAATTTGGGCATAGGGCTAAGAAATGTCTGTTAAATGCCACCAAAGAGAAAGAGAAACCAACTAGTTCTTTAGAATCTATATGGAAAAAAAAATCAGAAGGAGAAAGCCTTTAGAATAAAGAGTCTAATGTTCAAAGCACTTCTAATAAGGCTGATGGTGATTTTGGTAATAATGGTGAGGTTCCACAAGAACTACGATGTAAGGATCTTGAGAATACCTTAACAACTAAGGATAGAGAAGCAAATAAGGATAAGATGGATGGTGCTATTATGCAAAGTCAGGATGTTAGCTCCTTATCCCAAGAGCTGAGTCTAGTTGAAAATATTCCTATTAGGGGTTGTCTTTGGAGCTAAACATCCCTCTTCTTCTCCCTTCCTCTGAAGGCTTTCATCCTTTGTGTGTTGATCATTTTATGGATCATAATTCCTTGGAACTTGATAAGGACTCCTTTGATAATTAGGACCATTCTACTAAACTTTCTAGCAGCTTTTCAACCTTTCATCTGAATGGCATCATGGAGACATTACCCTGGGAGCAAAGAATTCTTATTGATAAGGAATAGAGATCTAGTAAAGGGGTGGATCATCAAGAAGAGACTAAAAAAGAAGAGGTTTTATCTAAGAAAAAGAAAAAAAAACAATGGAAAACCCCATGTGGCATTTCAACCATATCAAAAGCAAAGGAAGACTATGGAGCAACAAAGAGTTCTCGAGAGAAAAAGTTTATTAAATGGACAAGAGAGCATAATATTTTTCAGGATATTGTGGATGGTTCTCAAAAACCATCCTAGAGTACCTCAACTCCCTTGGTAACTCATGAAGATCATGTCTTGGAATATCAAGGGACTTAATAATCCCCACAAGCAGGATGTTCTCCACAATTTTGTTAGAGATCACAAGCCTAATATTATTCTTATTTAGGAAACTAAAATGTTTAAGGAAATAAGTGGAAAAGATGAAACTATTTCAGCATTGTATTTCACATGGAAACAACTTGAATGGTGCTTTGGGAGGTATTGTTACTTTTTGGAATAGTCATATAATCAAAGGCGATTTGATTTTGGAAGGAACTAACCATATTGCTGCTAGATTCACCCATATTATGGATAATTTCAGCTGGATCTAATCAAATATCTATGCCCCCAATGGAAAAGGTCTTAGAAAATCCTTTTGGATGGAGCTGGTTGCCTTTAGGAGGATTTTTGATAGAGAGTCCTGGGTTATAATGGGAGAATTTAATACTTCCTTATTGAATGAAGAGAAATTTGTAGGTTCCCAGATAAATGCAGAGAGTAAAGAGGATATTCAAAGCTTCATCAACAACCAAGCGTTGATTGATTTGGATTTGCAAGGAGCTTCCTACACTTCATCCAATCACAGAAAGGGTACGTATCTTATCCAGGTTAAATTAGATATAACTTTAATCTCTAATCAATGGTTCTTTAACGACTATTTTTCTCTTAAAGCCCTCTCTAGGATTGGATTTGGTCACTTCCCTATTAGTTTTTTTGTGGAGCCTTTAAAGAAGAAGAAAAATATCCCATTCAGAGTTGAAAAAATGTGCTTTCTCATCCTTCTTTTAAAGAATAACTAAGGATATGGTGGAATATAAGTATCTCTAGTACAACTATGTTTAGGGTGGCTAAAAAATTAAGGGAAGTTAAATTCAACGTTAAAAAATGGAAAAAAGAGTCCTTTGGGAACATTTTCAAGATTAAATATGATCTTCAGATGGATCTGGGAGAGATTCAAAACAAAATCCAGAAGGAAGGATATTTGAATGATATTAAGGAAAAAGAGAATGAGATCCTTATTAAGTTGCATGATATCATTGGAAAAGAGAGGGATTTCTCGAGACAAAGATCTAGAGCTTTATAGTTATCTGTAGGTGATAAAAATGCTAGATACTTTCATTTGTAGGCCTCAAAACATAGGGCTATCACCATAATTTCTCAAATTTAAGTGGATGGTACTAGGTATGAAGAGGAGGAGAATATCAGAAAGGATTTTGTTTTATTCTTTAAAAATATTCTTTCTGAGAATGATGAAAATAACCAAAATGATCAGGATAATTTAATAGAGGCTATACCCAATGTGACAATCAAGAAAATAACTCTATGCTATCTGCTATTCCTACCAATGAGGAAGTTAAGATGGTTGTTTTCTCCTTTGAAGGGAGTAAAGCTCTGGGTCCTGATGGGTTCCCTATGTTTTTCTTACAACGGTTCTAGGAGATTGTTGGAGAAGATGTGGTGAATGCTGTTAAAGATTTTTTTTGATCCAGAAGTCTCCTAAAAAATTTCAATGCTACTTTTCCAGTTCTTATCCCTAAGAATCCTGGAGAAGTGAACTTTGAGCCTTTCAGACCCATAAGCCTCTGTAATTTGATCTATAAAATCATCTTGAAGGTTTTTATTTCTAGACTTTTAATTCTCTTTCCCACTCTGATTTCACCTCAATAGAATGGATTTGTTCCTGGTCGATAGATCTTGGATTCTATTGTCACAGTGCATGGGAATATCCATTCCTTGATTGAATCTAAGACTAAAGTCTTTTTGTTAAAGCTTGATATCTCAAAAGCCTATGATAGAGTTGACTAGAAATTCTTGTTTAAAATTTTAAAGGTGTTCTAGTTTTGCAATAGGGTTCTTCAAATGGTGGAATAGCTCGTGTCTACAACTTCTATTTCTATCATGGTTAATGGCTCTCCTATGACTTTGTTCCAAAGCAGCAGAGGTCTAAGACAAGGAGATCCAATTTCTCCTATTTTATTCACTATTATGGCTAAAAATCTTGGCAGGAATTTAAAAAGGTTGATCAATAATAGATCCCTTCTTGATCTCAAACTATCCTAAAGAAATCTGATTTGTTCTATCAACAATTTGTTGATGATAATATGCTCTTAGGCAAATCTTCTATCTCATAAGGAAAAACCTTGAAATCTCTACTAGATGAGTATGGGAGGGTGTCAGGACAAATGATTAATAAACAAAAATGCTCTCTTTTTTTCTTCAACATTCCTATTCATAGACATAATAAAATTGCCAGAATCCTTGGTTGTAGGGTGGAGTCCTTGCCTGCCACTTATCTTTGTTTACCCTTAAGCATTAAACCCCCAGAATCCCTTTGGATTTCATTGGTCGAGAGGTTTAGTAAGAAACTTATCAGCTAGAAAGGAGCTCTATTAAGCCAAGTGGGAAAACTTCAACTCCTCAAAGCTACACTTCAGAATTTGCTGATTTATGCTCCGAGCCTCTTCAAAATCTTGGCTAAGTTTGCAAACGCTATTGAAAAGATTCAAAAAATGTTTCTTTTGTTGGGTGTTGAAGAAAAAAAAAGACTGCCTCTTATTGGATGGGATCTAGTGTGTAGACCAAAAAAGGCCAGAGGTTTGGGTCTTAGAAAAATTAGAATGGTTAACAAGATTCTTCTAGCTAAACAAATTTGGAGAATATTTTCATCCTCTAGGGAATGGACTGATATCCTTGCAAGAAAATATTTGGAGGGTAATATATCCTTTATAATTTTGAAGGATTCCCATCTTCTTCCCAGAGGCTCAACCTATTGGAATAATTTGACTAATGGAAGAAAAGTTATAGAATCTGGAGTGGGTTGGTAGGTTCGAAGTGGAAACCAAACTAGATTATGGGAGGATAGATGGTTATTTCATGAGCTCCTTATAAAAATTGACTCCTTTAGTGGATGGGCTAAGAATTACAAAGCTCTTTTTGTATAATATGTGAAAGACTATCCTGTGGATGGAAAATGGGTGGATCTGTGCCTTATCAATCAGGACCTTGCTCCTATTAAGTCTTCTTTGCTGGCTGTCAGACTTTGCCCTCATCAGACAAAAGATTGTCTTATTTGGTGTGATGATCCTTTAGGAAATTATTTTGGTTTGTCTACTTTTTCTAGGCTTACTTCTTTCCAGGCTTCTCCCCCCTTCTAGTCAAAGGCTTGGCTCAAACATCTGGTCCCTAAAATCAACATCTTTTTTTGGATCCTTCTCCAAAATAAGGTTCTCACGGTTGATAATCTCTGCAAGTGTGGTTTTCAAATACCTAATAGATTTTTTCTTCGCAAGATGGAGGAAGAGTCAGTGAGTCATCTGTTTCTTCACTGTCCTTTTGCTGCCTTGATTTGGGAAAAAATCATAAGTTTCTGGCAACTTTCTTGTGTTTTTCCCTTGTCTATTGAAGATTTCTTCTCTCAATGGAAAGCCCTCACTCACAATCCTATTCTTTGGCACAATTGTGGGATTTCAATTTCCCTCACATTGCTTGGGGTCTCTGGAAAGAATGAAACAATAGAATTTAGAAAGATAAAGAAGCACCAGTGGATATTGTTTTTGTTACAATAATCAAATTTTTGAAAGAAAATGTCAAAGCTATATCCCAGAAGGTTAGCAATTCTGAGAAAGTGGCTCACTCATCCTATGATCTTATGGTTGCTAACAAATGATATATAAGTCTTTATTTTCCTAGTGTTCCTAAACAAGCTAAGAAGAACAGAGAGGGTGTTTACTGGTCTCTTTCGCCTAATGGATGGGTCAAAGCCAATTCGATGGAGCGGCTAAAGGTAATCATGGGGCGGCGGGTTGCGGTGGAGTAATAAGGGATTCCTTTGGAAACTTTCTAGGTGTGACTACCACCCCTCTTGGTTCTCAAGCCAATCACCTAGCTGAGGCTATTGGAGCTTTCCATATTTTAATTTTGGCCCATAGACTAAATTTCAAAAACATTTAGTTTGAAGGGGATTCCAAAAATATTATCGATTGTCTTTTAGGTAGGTCCCCCCCTCGTGGACTATAAAGTCTTGGATTGATGATGCTATATCGACTTTAGCCAAGTTTGATAATATAAAGATTTCACACACCTATAGAGAAGCCAATGTTGTGGTGGTTTTTTTGTGAATGAAGGGGTCAGGAGCAAAGGACAGTGCACTTGGCTAAATATTAGTGAATTAAGCATTAATGTTTGGGCCTTACTGAAATATGATGTGTCACATGGGCAAAAAGCCTGTCTCCTCATTATTTGTGATAAGATGGGGTAATTACATCACAATCATCAAATTGTATGGCACCAACCTTTGTTCCTTAAACTGTAAATTTTCCTAGCATGCTTTGTGGGCTCTTAGATTTGGCGGGACCATTTCAAGTAAATATTTCACCGCTTCCTTCCCCACTGTGCTTTCCAAAATGGGCGGAGATAGGAAAAGAGTTGAGCTGGATAGCTTTAAAACTCATACTAGAAATCCTAAAGAGTGGAATGATGTAAAAAGTGGGGATTTACTACCTTTTCTAGAAAAACTCCATGGTTCGAATCAGGAGGCCACTGAGCATTTTCAGAAGAATTGGAATAATGGGGAACTTACCCTTTCTGGTAGGAAAGTGGAGCTCGATCAAAACCTTATAGATGAAGTGACTAGAATATCCACTGGTGGACACAAATTTTTCTAGGATAGGGTTTTCTCTAATGAAGCTGTCATCATATTTCTGAAGAAAGAGAAAGAAAGAAGGAAATTGGTGAAAATTTCTAATAGCTACTTCGAAGTTGACACTATAAAAACTCTCTGGAGGAAATTTATTCATGTCATCATGGAGTAGATTACTGTGGATGGTCGCTTCCCCAAGGTCTATGGTTTCCACTTTGCCCTGCTCAACTATTTCTGCTACAAGGCTAGGGTTTCTTTTCCCTACTATCTTCTTTATTCTTTGAGAAAAAGTCTAGTTGATCATAAGAAAAACCCAAAAAAAAATCCTATTTTGCATACTAGTTTGATTAATTGTTGAACATTTCCAAAAAATTCCTACCCCTTCTAATTTGGTTGCCCTTCTTGATTTTGAGGAGGATGATACTGAACCCATCTGCTTGGGGAGATTTTCTAATTTGAGCTCGGTTAGGATGGTCCTTAGTCCTTCCTCTATCCAAATTTGTAAGAAAAGCCTTAATTCTATGAAAGCTTTCTCCACATCTGAGCCAGGAAGTTCTACCAGTAAAACCAGAAATGTTGGTAAGAATCTACCAAGTAAAAACCTTGTGTCATACGCTGAAGACTCTCTTGAGTCTGAGGACTCTAGTGCTAGCAATACTTCATCCTTTGTTGCCCCATCATTGGACAGAGATGCTAGAATTGGTTCCCCTGTTACCCTTGACTCGGCTAAAACTTGCTTCAACCTTGATAGGGAACCCTCTATGGATGTCTTTGGTTTAGCCAAGAATAATTTTGCTGACCATTTCAAAATTTTGAAATGGATCTTTCATGAAATCAACGAGCTAAAAATTAAAAACTAGGCCTTTCAAAGTAAACTGAAAGAAATGGGTGTCAAGGTTACTGCGCTTGGCGAGAATGAGGTGGAGCGAAAAGATCATGGTGCTAGTAAAGAAACCAAGAACCAAGCAGGTATGGATAGAAGGGTTGAAATTGAGCTGGGAAAAATAAAAAATACTGTTAAAACTATAGTCGAGTAGAACAATAGGATGGAAAGACACAATTCCATCATAATCAATTCCATGATGGAAAAATTGGACAAAGCTCAACAGGGGTCTTTGGTGGTTGATCTGGAAGAGGTCAATGATAAAAACTAAGATGAGGATGTTGGTATTTTTAAGAGGAACAGGGCTAATTTGAAGAGGAAGGCTCCTCCTATGCCACAGATGATTCAAACCTTCAAGAGGGGTGTTTAGGATATGCAAAACCTGGAGGTTGAAACTGGGTTTGTTCTGAAGACTTTGGGTTAGTTGTGGTTAGTCTTTTTGCTGGCTTTTCGGTTGGTTTTTTGTTTGACCCTCCTAGTCTGTTGCGGGTGGCTGCTACTTTTTCTAATTTTTTCTTTTTGAGTACCATATTTTTTTCTATTGGACTTTTTATCCTTTCTCTTTTGCTGAAAACTTGGTGGTTTTGGGTCCCTGTAAAACCCATTTTTCCCTTTATCAAAAATAAAAATGCATCAAATAAAAATGTCATCCATATTATTATTTTTGTTTATAATCTTTATTTTTACTTACAATAATTAAGGATGTACTTATATAAGGATCAAATGATTCAATAAGTATTTTAACACTTAATATATTATTTAAACATAATAATTTTTATGATAGTGGTATACAAAGAAAATGTAAGCTTGATCATGCAATAGTGTTTGGAACTACACAAGAATAAAGGAGAGATAGTAGTGGAGTGAACAAGGGAAAAATAGATGGGTGGTATCACAAGGGCATACAAAGGGTTAAGAAATTTCAAGGGGTGCAAGAAGAATTATAATGGATTTATAATGGGTGCACAAGTCATGAGTCTTGAAAAAGTAAGAAAATTGTAGAGTGGTCAAATGGGAATGTAAGAGATAGGTAGAGATAAGAATTTGGGAGGTTCAATGGAAAGGTGGGGATAGGATTAAGGTATGCCATAAGGATTCCAAAAAGTTTTTCTACTTTAATTATTTTATCATTATTTATTTATGTTTAGTATTATAGCTCTTTTTTTAATTTGTTAAGGAGTCAAAGGGTCCTAAACTAGATACAAGATAATATCAAAGAATTAAAACATAAAATTCAATAGAAAAAAAATAAGGAAAAACATGACTGGCATGCACCCCAACACTAAAATAGCCAACAAAAAATAATAATACAAAGCTATAGGAAGAAAACCATTTATAAAATATAATTTTAATATTGAGATATAAATTCCAAATAATCCTCACAAATAGTGTTATCTTTTGAGGTCTCAAACTTCTCTTTTTTAGAAACATTTAGATCATGTTCTCTTGCATTCTTTCATTTTTTCTTCTTAATCTTTGACAACCTTATAATAGTTCCATCATAGGTTTCCTCATTATTCTATTAGTAATGTGAACAATTATACAAATGGCAGTTTCAATATTTTTTACTCTATCTTGAAGATTGTTGATGAGAAGTAAAGTATTTTTCCATTTACTTCTACTATTCTTACATATTTTATATCTTACATTTTTTTTATCAATAGCTTCCATTTACTTTTTAGCTGAAAAAATTCAACACTTAGGAAATCAATTGAGTCATATGCCACTAGGTTGTTTTATCCTTTGATTCTCTCAAACTCTTTTGAACTTTTATCGTCTTGAATATCTTTCTAAGAGTCATTATCATTCATCCCATTATAGGCTAAAAAATCAATATTACCTTCCCCTATAGCTATCTTCTCCTCCTCCACTTCCTATTCATCATCTTCTTCATTTCCTTCTTTCTCATCAACATCAAGGTGACCTTCCTCATCTTCTTCTTTCTCCTCCCTGTCCTCTTCTCGATCCTCACAATTATCATTATTCTCTTCTTGGACTCCTCATCTTGAGACAAATCATCTCTAAAAAAATCATCATCCTCAACATTAGACTCTTTATATTTATCAAATTTCAGCTTCTTTCCATTTCTATCAATTAAATTTTGAGCAATAGAGGTCTTTGAAAGCATAGAATATCTCCTTTCACTCAAATGCTATTTCCCTTTCTACTCAGATCTATCATCGTCAAAACCTTTTTCATCTCAATCAAAAATATGTGTGGCTCTCTTCCCCAACTCCTCAAAGTTACCAATTAAGTTCATATCTTTATGGTTTTGAACCACTTTCTTATTTTGTGGACTCACAATATTGTTCTTAGTAATTCATCCTCATCCTCTTCAACAATAAAGGCCTTTATTTTTCTATAAGAATAGGGATTAATATCTATAGTTGGCACATATCCAATACCCATAATTTTTCCCTTTCTTGTCCTGACTAGGGTTCTTAGGAGTAGGGTTAGAAGGCCTCTACCAAATTGTTAAGTTTTGGCTATTTTTTAGGGACTTATTATTTAAGGTTTTAATTTTCTACATTAGACCTTTCATAGTAATTTTTATCACTAGGGTTAGATTCAAGCTAAACTTATATGAGGCCATAATTAACAATTAATATAAGGGTGGATACACACCTTCAATAATACACTTCTCCACTAATGAAAGTAAATAAAAGGTACATTTATAGTGTTCCCATGGCTAAGATTGTTCAAAACGGGTAAGTGGTCACAATGCACTAAAGAAATAAAAACTAACTAATAAAATTATTTAATTTCTTTTCTTAAGCAACTAAACTATGTTAACAAATATAAATATTTTTCTAAAAAAAGAGTATGTTTTATGTAAACTATATTTTTTCAACATGTACAAATAAAAATAAATATTAAAAAGTATCCAAATACAACAAATGAATATTTACCTTGGTTTCTCTTGTACCTTAGATTGAACCAAAAGAGGATGAATGTGCACCCAAAATCTTCAGAATTCTTAAGTGGCCTCCCAAATTTCTCTTGATGTTTTCTTAAATAAATAAAATATCTTAAATAAATATAATAACTTAAATAGATAAAGTAAATAGTATTATTTCAATATAAACACGAGAGAAAAGTAAAATATAAATATAATTTTAATCATGTGACATAAAAAATCATTTGAGTTTGTTTCTTATAGTTTTTGTCTGAATTATGTTCATTGTGCATTTTTCCTGAGTCCAATTTAATCCGAAATTCAATGATCAATTTAAGTAGATATTGGGTGACATTGTTGTGATTAATAGAGAAAATGTCATATTAGAATTTTATAATTTAAGTTTAATTTTCATCCCGAAAAAATTATGTTGATTTCATAAAATCAAATTCAATGATCAATTTAAGTAGAGGGTGACATTGTTGTGATTAAAGTCATATCATCATTGATAAAGAGAAGGGACGAGATTTGAAATGAAATAAAATGTTGAATAGAGAAACTTAATAGACTATGGATGGATATGGAAAGTTAATGAAGTTTAAAGAGGGAATAAAAATAAATGGAAGTATCATTTAAGATTTTTGAGCTATTCAATTTTGTAAAGAAATATTGAGGAATATGAAAGGTCGCATAGTTTCAAGTGGAGAAGGTAACACCCATCTTTAGAGTGCTGAGGGATGACGTCAAGGTAGGGGAAGACTAAAAAGGGAAAAAAACAACTTCGCAGATGGTTCCTTCCCTTGGCAGTTGCGCAAAGAAGGAGAGGAAGCTGGAGAGGTGTGGTTCATACATGAAGACAAAGCAAAAATTAAGTATTGATTTCCTTGAAAACCCTTAGTGTTGTGATGGACCGCGTGAGTGTTAAACAAGTGGATAGAGATTATAGAAGGAAAGTAATATTTGAGTTTGTGTTCCTTCTTGATACGTAGGATTGGGGAAATAGATGGGGGCTTAGAGTTGAAAGATGGAGAGTGAAGACTTCCAAATGGAAAACAAATAATTTTTTTTGAATTGTTTCCCATTACCTGGCCGCACTTGGGAGAGACGGAGTAAGCAAGAAAATCAAAGAAGTCATTGTACAGAGGAAAAGGCATGTGTGGTGGCTGCGAATGGCATTGGGACGTGCTGAGAGCGTAGAACAATTGCATTGTAGTGTGCAGAAAAATGGGAGGGGGGAAGATACAACAGAGCAAACCAGATAGCACAAATGTACAAGTGTGAGATGAATTAATAATAATAAGATTTAATTGTCAATTCAAATGATTATTTTGTTGTGAAGTTATGAAATCTTGTACTATTCGACTTAGAATAAAGTATAGTTGTTCATTGTAATTCTGGTGCTGTGATAGATTTCTTATTTTTTACAATTATGGCATCACAAGAACAATGATTGATATTTCATTTTTATCAAATTTTACTATAATATGTTTGATAACAAGAGTGATAGATTTCTTGTTTTTCATTATTATGACATCACAAGAGCAATGACTGATATTTCATTTTTATCAAATTTTGTTATAATATATTTTGTTCTCATAGAATTTGATTAAAGTTAACTAATGATGTTAAAAATTATGAGATTTATTTCCAAGCACCTCTATTATGACACTATCAAAAAATATTGAAGACTTATACTAACATCCGAAATCTAATCCATTTTAAGAGAACTTAAAATTATTGGTATATATAAAATACAATGAATTCCATGTGTTTTTGATATAACACTCTAATGATTATTATATAATTTTAGTCATCCATTATTTACACAATATTATAAAATTGTATTTCATTGAAAAGTTCTCAGGATATATTGTGCAAGGAATTTGATAAGAAACATTGAATATAAGAAAAAATACATATAGACACAAATATTATTCAAACAATTCAAAAACAAAAATTAATTAAAACTTTAAATAAATAATTATTTTCAATTATTACTTACTAATTTATATTTATAAAGTATATATTTTTTATTTTTAAATCTATATGGTTTTTAATTACTCAATAACCATAGAAACTTTATAGCCTACATCTATTATAAAATACATTTTTAAATAATCATCTAGAGTCATGGTAGGAAAATTAAATACCAAACAATAAAACTAAATAATTTATTTGACACATATTAATCTTAAAACAAATATTTATTGGACACATATTTATCTTAATACAAATTAAATGCTCATTGACGAGTGTTCAATGAGTAGTGGTTTACAAGAACTCATCTCACATGATAATGAATGGACCACTCACCACTCATTGCACTTAGATAATGCTAAAAAAGGTGAAGTATTGACTTTCCGGGAAGACTACCCATCACAATACTACTCCAGGTCAAACACACTTACTTTGCAACCAAGATACAAGCTATTTCAAAATATCACATGCATGTAATACAAGCTATTTCAAAATATGCCATCCATGTGTAATTGGGATGGCATCATTCTCGATAAGACTTTTGCCTCTTTCTCACTGTGGCGAGCCTAGCTGCTTTTTCTCTGGGCGATGAGGTCCTGAGTTCTATCGCTCGTGGTCCTGAAATGATGCGCATTCTATGGCTGCTGGAAAACTGGCTCCCTCTAAACCTTTGCAAAGGCTTCAAAAGGCTTTGAAGCGATGTATCCCATATGCCTTATTTAACCCTAGCGGCATGGTTAACTGGTTGAGGAAAACATTTTACAGACAACTCCCTTTTACCTAATCTGCGGACTGATAAACACAAAGAATCCTTCTAACTATTTCAAACAAAGAATCGGCATCTATCTCCAGTTTCTAAACATAAAACGGTAGCAACTTTTAGTTCACAGTCTTGTTGTTTACTTAGTTAACCTAAATCCAATGTATGAAAAATGAAAAATAAAGTTGTGAGAAAGGCTTACTTTTGGCATCCTCCATCAGACATGATTTCTTCGGCAGGCTTTCTTGTGACCCCCTAGAGATTGCATGCTAGGGCACACCGTAGCGCGCAATGAGCATGACCAAATTTTATCTCCTTTGATGACACATCTTCTAAAATGTGGGCCTAGTGCTTTTCCTGAAGAAAAACCTCTCCCACATTTTGTACATGTGAAATTTTTGGGGTAGAGAGGTGTGGCGGCAAAAGATTCCTCCATACCCACTTCACTTTCAGTAAGTGAATCAGAAATGGTTTCTGATTGATCTCTTGCTGAAGAGATTTCAAAGTTGTCCATACCATCATCATGATGGGATTTCCTCCATTTCTGTATTTTAGATAACGATTCTTGTAAATTTGTACCCAAACTGCATTGGGTTACCTTACTTGCAGAGCTTGACTTTTCTTCGAGTGATGGTGTAGTAGAAAACAAATTTCCCAATGAACTCCTCACTGGCTTGACTTGCTTTGTTCTCGTCTTGTAAGGACATGGTTTCACTTCATCTTGATCATCTCCACCATAGTTCTCCCGGTCCATATTTTGATCAACCATTCTGCTTTGCTTCTGGTGTCTCGCTGGACTACCTCAGGAAATTGTTCCCCACACGCGGCTTCTATATTCTCTTATGAGGCAGCTTCACCTATCCCGCGGTTTCGAGTTTAACCTAAACAATAGAAAGCAAAATGGACAGACATGGATATATATAAGGGAATACTAAATGAGTCTATGGGCTGCTATTAATGCTGGGAACCTGCTGACAAACCTTTTGACGTTTTTCAAAATTAAAGAATATATTTGATAAAGTTCTCGTGATTTGATGTTATACGGCTATTGTAATCATGTCTTTATGTTGTTGGACAGCTCTTGTAATTGTATAGAATTGGACAGCTCGCCTATTTTTTAATCAAATTTTTATTATAAAAATTAAATAGGCGCCTCGAGAAGGATATCTCTCCACGTATTTTATATATATTATTATTAAAATTATATATATATATATATGCTAGTAGCAATCGTGGCGCAACATGAAATATCTTAAATAAATTATTTTTCATATTTATATATATATTATTATAAAACTATTATAATAATTAATATATTATAATATGATAGTTCATATGATTAAGGTTATGATTAGGGTTATGATTACAGTTAAGATTAGGGTCAAGGTTACAATTAGTGTTAGGATTAGGGTTAGGGTTAGGGTTATGATTAGGGTTAGGGTTAGGATTAGGGTTAGGGTTAGGATTATGGTTTGGGTTAAGGGTAGGGTTAGGATTAGGGTCAGGGTTTAATTAGGTTAGGATTAGGATTAGGGTTACAGTTAGGGTTAGCATTAATTGAATTAGGGCTAGGGTTAGGATTAGGGTTAGGGTTTAATGAGGTTAGGGTTAGGGTTAGGATTAGGATTAGGGTTAGGATTAGGGTTACGGTTACTGTTAGGATTAGGGTTACGGTAGGATTAGGGTTAGGTTAGGGTTAAGGTTAGGGTTAGGGTTAGGGTTAGGGTTAGAATTAGGATTAGGGTTAGGTTTATTATTTTTGTTTAGGGTTACAGTTAGGATTAGGGTTAGGGTCAGGGTTAGGATTAGGGTTAGGCTTTAATTAGAATATGATTAGGATCAGGGTTGGGGTTAGGGTTTAATTAGGGTTAGGGTTAAGATTAGGGTTAGGGTTAGGGTCAAGATTACAATTAGGGTTAGGGTTAGGTTTAGGGTTAAGATTAGGATTAGGGTTAGGGTTAGGGTTTAATTAGGGTTAGGGTTAGGGTTAGGGTTAGGTTTAGGGCTAGGTTTAGGGGTAGGGTTACGATTTAATTAGAATAGGATTAGGATTATGGTTAAGGTTAGGGTTTAATTAGGGTTAGGGTTAGGATTAGGGTTAGGGTTAGGATTAGAATTAGGGTTAGGATTACGATTGGGGTTAGGGTTAGGTTTAGGATTAGGTTTAGGGTTAGGATTAGGGATAGGATTATGGTTTAGGGGTAGGGTTAGGTTAGATTATAGATTGAATCAGGAAACTAATGACAAGGTTATGGGTATGGTTAGGGTTTGGTTTATTAATTTTGTTTAGAGTTTAGGATTAGGCTCAGGTCAGGGTCAGTGTTAGGGTCAGGGTTAGGGTTAGGGTTAGGGTAAGAAATTACTTTAGGTTTATGGTTAGGGATTAGAGTCTCTAGGCTAGGGGGGGGTTATAGTTTTAGGATTAAGAGGATTAGAATTAGGGTTTAATTAGGTTAGGATTAGGATTAGGTTTAGGGTTGGGGTTAGGATTAGGGTTAGGCTTTAATTAGGTTAGGGTTAGGGTCAGGGTTAGGTTTAGGGTTAGGATTAGGGTTAGGGTTAGGGTTAGGTTTATTAATTAAGATTAGGTTTAGGGTTAAGATAGGGTTAGGATTAGGATGAAGAAGAGGATTAGGGTTAGGATTTAATTAGGTTAGGATTAGGATTAGGTTTAGGGTTATAGTTTAATTCAGGTTAGGGTTAGGGTTAGGGTTAGAGTTTTTCTAGGTAAGGATTAGGATTAGGTTTAAGGTTAGGGTTAGGGTTAAGGTTAGAGTTTAATTAGGTTAGGAATAGGATTAGGTTTAGGGTTAGGGCTAGGATAACGATTAGGGTTAGGGTTTAGTTATGTTAGGGTTAGGCTTAGGCTTAGGCTTAGGCTTAGGCTTAGGAATAGGGTTAGGAATAGGGTTAGGAATAGGGTTAGGATTAGGGTTAGGGTTAGGGTTAAGATTAGGGTTAGGTTTTAATTAGGTTAGGATTAGGGTTAGGGTTAGGGTTTAATTAGGTTAGGGTTAGGGTTAGGTTTAGGATTAGTGTTAGGATTAGGGTTAGGGTTTAATTAGTTTAGGATTAAGATTATATTTAGGGTTTAATTAGGTTAGGGTTAGGATTAGGGTTAGGGTTAGGGTTAGGTTTGTTAATTAGGATTATGGTTAGGATTAAGATTAGGATTAGGAATAGGGTTAGGGTTAGGATTAGGGTTAGGGGTAGGATTAGGGTTTAATTAGGTTAGGATTGGGATTAGGGTTTAGGGTTAGGGTTAGGATTAGGATCAGGGGTAGGGTTAGGGTTAGGGTTAGGATTAGGGTTTAATTAGGTTGGGATTAGGATTAGGGTTAGGGTTAGGGTTAAGAGGAGGGTTTAATAAGGTTAGGATTAAGGTCAGGATTTAATTAGGTTAGGGTTAGGGTTAGGGTTAGGATTAGGGTTAGGGTTTAATTAGGTTAGGATTAGAATTAGGTTTAGGGTTAGGGTTAGGGTTAGGATTAGGGTGAGGGTTTAATTAGGTTAGAATAAGGGATTAGGGTTTAATTTTAAAGGTTAGGTTTAGAATTAGAATAGTGATCCCTATTCGTGATGATGAACCTATTAGTGATGATAACCATAACCATAATCATAACCCTAACCCTAATCATAATCCCTATTCATAATGATAAACCTATTAGTGATTATAACAATAACCCTAACCCTGATCCTATCCATGATGATAAACCTAACCCTAATCCTAACCCTAACAATAATCCTATTCGTCGTGATAATCTTATTTGTGATGATAACCCTAAGCCTAACCATAACCATAACTATAACCATAACCCTTACCCTAACCATAATCCCTATTCATGATGATAAATATATTCATGATTATAACCCTAACCCTAACCCTAATTATAGTTATAACCCTAACCATAATTCTATCTTTACTTATAATTCTAAATATAACACTCGCCCAAATTCTAGTGGGGAACCTTAATTCTAACTATATTACCAATTGAAACTTTCCCTAACCCTAATTAAAATCTAACCCTATTTGAACCCTTATACCTTAACCTAACATTGAACCCTAAACCCTAAACCCTAAACCTAACCCTAAATCTAACCTTATTTGAACCCTAAAACCTAAACCCAAACATTGTTTTAAAATTAGAAGGTTAACCCTAAATATTAATCCTAACTCTAACCCCAATCAATAAGTCTTACCATAACCTTGAGATATCCTAACACAAACCCCGACCGAAATCCTAACCCTAACCCTAACCCTAACCCTAACCCTAACCCTAATCCTAATCCTAATCCTAACCCTATCACTTAACCTAACCCCAAGCATAACCCTAATCCTAGCAAAAACCTCAAATCCAATCTTAATTATGTCTAGTTCTAATTTACCCCTTTTGTTTTGTTTTTATTTTTCACCCTCGATGGCATACAGAGAAATGATTATAAAACACTTTAACCTTGACCATAATTGAACCCAACCCTAATCTAACTTTAATCCTAACTATAATTAAATTCTAATCCTAACCTTGTTGAACCATAATCCTAATTGACAATAAACCCTAAATGTAACCTTAATTAGATCTTAATTGAATGTTAACTCTTATTGTAATGATAAACCTTAACACTAATCAATCCACAACCCTAAACCTAACCCTAATTCCATCCTTAATCCTAATCTTAACTTGTAACCCTAACCCTAATAGAAATCTAAATCTAACTCTAACACCAATTGAATGCAAACCCTAACCCTAACTCTAAACCTAATAGAAATCCAAGAGTAAATCTATTTGAAACTTTACCCTAACCTAATATTAAACCTAACCCTACTTGAACCTAACATTTTTATATGTAATAATAAATTTATGATATTTTAATTTAGATACTTAATTTTTAAAATTTTAGAAACTCTAGCCATTTCACTTGCTTTAATTTTTATAATATTAGAAAATCTAACTTTACCTATTTCACTATTTATAAAAAATTTATACCAATTATGATGTTTTTTTTTATAATAAAATATTATTTTATACTTGATTTTTTAAATTTTAGAAACTTTAGCCATTTCATCTTATTCATATTAAGAACATAAAATTTGAAACATTTATCCTATTGATGTAGTGACTATAATTTGAACTTTAAAAAATATAGATTTAATCTTCAAAATTATGATCTTACCATGTATGTATTATAAGCTTGGTGCTCTATGAATAAAACTTAACCACACTAAATGAGCTTAAAAAACTAATAAATTAAAATATATATTCTTCTTTAAATAAACTTCACAAACTTTTAAATCAAAAATAATATATTGAACTATCTAATTATTACCTATACTTGCGATCACAATATACTACACAATACTATTCTTCTTTACTCTCATCATTTTATCATCACTCATTAGGAATGATTTTTTGTATGTTAGATTGTATCCAAAAATATTACTGAGCCACCTCAATCACCTTAATAGAAGTCAAGTAGATGATTGCTATTTGTGATTAGATTAAACTTATTCAAATATTTGAATCTGAAATTACTTTGATTGTAAATGCTAAAGATTGATAAACATTTAAAGATTAAACATAGAGCAAAGATTAATTTGATAGAATTAAATAGAAATACATTCAACAACCACCTTTCAAATTCAGAGCAGCATACCATTACTTTAATTATGATCCAACTTTCAAAATGGAAAATCTAGGATTTCTAAATTTCTAAAAACTTATGCTTCATTAAAAGTCCCTAGCTTAATGTTTGTTACACAAAATTACCATGCAATTGTTTTATACCAATCATGATTTCCTCAAAGTCTATTAACAGAACTGGCATAATTTAGCTGAAAACGTCACCCAAATGATAGAATTAAAAACAAACAGCAAAGAAAAATTGTTTATTTCTAAATACGTTCATGGCCTAAGTCATATCAGAAATTACCCATCTCAGAACATACAAAACAACATATTTTTCGGTTGTTTTTCTCCCCTTTCGTCTTGTTCTCTAGCTTCTTCCTTTAAAATTCCTCGGAAGTGCACTTGCATATTAACATATTTTGATAGTTGTTGCTTCTGTTGAAAATGGGCGGACTGTACCCATCATTGCATATAAACTTCAGAGGGGTTTTCTATTTTGAAATGAATGTACAACATTTTGTAAGCCATTCACTAGAGCCAATTCCATGCACTCTAATTCATATGTCGGTCTCAACATTGATTACTACTAATTCGAAATTGGACACATGCCACATTAGTTCTAAATATCTATCCTTCATATTTGAAATGAGGATGAAGTTTTGTATTGCGTAGGAGTGGAATTTCTCCCACAAGACCTCTAGTGCAATGTACTCCTCTATACCCACAAATGAACAAGACCTCCATTCAATATATTCACCATCATCAAATACAAGATGAAGGGATAAATCAAAATCAGTGAGCATTATTTGCCCACTCTCTTGCACCAATATGATCTCCGGCTTCAGATCTCTGTATATTGTATAATGTTCCTTGCTCGTGCAAATAATCTAACGCTAAAACTACCTCTACCCATAGAATCTGGGCATCCATGCACACAAAAGCTTGAAACATCAAAAACTGGCATATCTAAGAAACCTCAAAAGCTTGTATTCTATCCTCACTTAAATAAAATGTATCCATTACACAGTAACAAAGAATACCAAAACTATATGGAAGAGATCAGTGGGGAGGAGCGTTCCAAACCCATGGGAACACTGCTATAGATGTCTATCAGAGCAAAACAAAAGTGGACAATAGGGCGTTGTTGAGGCAGCTAGATGAGACACAGCAGAGCTGGCTATTGGGGTAGTGCATATTCAAGTAGAGGGCCAATGCACTGCCCAAGCACACAGAGATTCAACAATAATGGCACTCAAAAAATATTTGTTGCCCCAAGCAGCAATCAAACTGGACTATTATCAACAATCATAACAATGGCATTCAACAAATATATGTTGCCCCAAGCAAGCAATCAAAACTCTTATGGCCCTAACCTTGACTCAGCTATTCACAGGGACTTATTGTTGAATAAATTCAATACACCCTCTTCTACACCTTCAAGCTCTTCGCCTCTACAGCTTCGCTTGGAGCCAGATAAAAATTCAAAAGCTAAATGTTGCAGTAGAGGAATTGCAGGAGCGAAGCTAAGTAACAGAATACAAAATGCAAATTCATATCGGGCATGAATGGACTTGGCTATGCCTTTTAATAAATTGGACGACTCTCCCACTACCCTCCCCTATCGCTTAACTTCACACAATTCTTGTACGTTTCAGTTACTCAATCCTTGTACGACCCATGCTAGTTACCTCCATGTCTCTTCGTCTTCTAGCACTTCCATCAGTTACGTTTGTCTTTCTTTTTTATGTACGGGTGTTGTCATAATAGTGGTTTACAATTCCTAAGAGGAATGAATTTTAGCTAAAATCACATATTTTTAGAAAATATAATGATTTAAGCCTTAAAAAGTTCCATATTAAGGATTCCAATTGAAGAGGGTTTGATCAAATCACCTTAGATCAAACCCCCTTGGATAGAACTTCACTAGTTTTAAACCATACCTATAAATGCGTCTTCTTTACACCTATCAAAATGCTGATAAAAAATCACTTTTGATTTAGATTTTGGGGGATCAAATGAATTCATTTAAAATTTATTTCAAATAATTATGGTATTCCTCGGAACAAGCTATCCAATGAATATAATTTTAATATGTTTTGGTTTTGTTACGTATTTGTTTTTTAAGTTTTATTAAACATAGGTTTTTCATCGAAAATGAATTTCTTTGTTCTTCACATGTGGAAAAATAGAAGATTATTAAAAAAAAAAATTAAAAATATGAGTGCACCAGATATTGAAGTCCTTGATCCAACAAAAAAAATTAAATTAAATTTTGACATATACAAAAAAAGTTACGCGTTATACAGTCGCGCTATGTCTGAATTGTAATTTGTTTAACTTTGAAACTTGATTAAGCAAAAACTTTTCAATAAAAAACTATCTAACCAAGTGGAAGCACTAGATATGGAAAAAAAGTTATGCATTATACGGTGTGCGTTACTTTTTAAAAATGTTGTTTTCTGAAAAAAATCTACTTTCGTGGGAGATGGAAAAAGAAGTGCAATTTGATTCCAAAAAATTTGAAAAAAATATTTTTAGAATCTATAGACGAAATTTGATGAGACTCTATTTTGCACCATCTTCAAATTCCTCACAGTTTAGCTGCTATAGGTGCCCGAATGTGAAGATTTAGTTAAAAATAATAATTTCAGTGTCCAGTTTGGCCAAAAATTGTAAACCACTATTATGGGATCACCTATACTCAGGTTTTTTCCACCCCTGCTATAACTGTAGAACGCCTCTCAGCCTAAATAAAATATCGCGTATCTTATATAGGATAAATAAATATCTTGCAATTAACATATCTGACATGTTTTTATAAATAATACCAAACATGGATAATGTTGTAAATAACTGAACTATCATCAACAGCTAATAATTAATTACATGCTCAGATACAGTTCACATTGGACCACCATTAACCTCAAAAATCTTAAAATTTAATATATCAAAAATAAAAATATTTTAAAATGATCAAGGGAAATCAACCAAAAAATAAATCAATTTAGATATAGTTTTTGAGGGTTTTAATTTAAGAACAAATTTCTATTAAAGTTTATAATCAATTATAATCCAACTCATTAATATAATTTTGATATGGTTTAATTTATTAAATAATTTTTTTTATCAATTTTTTTTCTAAAAAATTTCTTGATATATTGACAAGAAACATAAATTAACACATACTTAGATATGTTCTCTTTATGCTAGCTATGCATTTATTACACATGTTTCTATATATGTATTCCTACCCATCACTTCTTGTAACATAATTCTATACACTTACCTTATCCATTTATTTAACACCCCAAGATAACCACACTTTAGAAACACATTATCCATATGGATTTAGCTATCATCATGTTAGTGGAATTCTTATAGCCTATAGGACATGCTAATGGTTGTGAACTTGTCTCTTCGATTTTGAATATTTCAATTATAAAATGGATTGATTCATGCATGTATGCTATGAACCTAGGGCTAGCCACCAATTGTGAATTTATATGATCTGCTATTATATCCTTATATTTAAAAGAGTTAAGTTCATTTCTTTGTGGTGCATGGGTTTATAAGGGTTATATTCACATGTTATTTAGATTTGGTAGTTCAGTTGGAGCACTAAAAGGAATCTAGATCAACATGAGAATTCCTAGCATTATGTGCATGTTTAAAGAGTTTTTTTTTTATCAAATATACATACATATTAGTATGAATTAAATGAGAAAATGTCACCCTATAACATACCAACAATCTACACATGCACCTTTTGAAACTAGAAGGAAACAAATATTGGAAAAAGAAGGGAAGAATAATAATCATTAGACAGTAAAGAAAAAAATCACTAATTCTATTATAATTTTTCTAGGAGTGAAATAAGTTGGTGACAATAAACTAGTCCCAACCTCTAGATTCACACATATAAAACAAGAAATTTTTATTTATTAAGATCTTAGTATGCGAATTTGTACAAAATATATCCTTGTGATGGTGAGGTTAGCTTATTGAAATGAAAAATATTTATTTACCATTCTACAATTGTGACAATTATATAAAACAAAATTGAAATAATTTAAGAAAATATAAAATAAATTATAAAAATAAAATATTTCATAATGAATAAAATGGATGTGATTTTTTATCTATTTAAACTTTATATATAACCTGAATAACTCTACATTAATAAGATTTATATTGTTCTAAACTATAGAGTAGTGTTTATACTTCCAAACATAATCTCATCAACATATGAGACATGCAATACCAAAGAAATTGAATATTTAATTTTAGTTACCTTAAAAATGTAAATCTTGAATTATTTTCTCATCCATATAATCTAGAAAAACTATTAAAAAAGTATTTCATATGTTTTAATTAAGGTAAAAATTGGAAGGTATCATACACATTATAGAATACCCATAAATACAAACATAAGAAAAAAATATCACCAGTGGTGAGATAAGGAGAAATAGCTAACAAGACATGTCTCCCAAACAACAAGGAGAATAACAAGACTAATAAAGCTTAGACAAGAACAATGAACGAAAAAAAAGTTTTAGGAAGACCCAAAACAAGAAAAAGATAATCAAGTAGGTTTGAACGCAAACATCAACATCAATCTCAACATATTGGTGGGATAGAATTGAAGAGATTACTCGATCCAGGAGGATTCCAATCACATCATCAAGAGTTCTCTTAATATTCCAAGAAATACCAACCCTTTTGAAGAGGGCATGTTAAAAGTAGAAAATATCAATCCCTTTAAAATTAGAAGGATAATCAAGAAGATTATGAGGCTAAGGACACTGCTACATGGAATGTAGCACTTAGGAAGATACATACTAAAATTTCAGCTCCCAAATCCTAAGTTTGGAGCAATGCTTCATATTTTTGAGAAAATCAGAGCTAGGCTTAACCAAAACATTAAATCTAGCATAAAGAAAATTAGATCTATATTTAGTGACACTAAATAAGGTGATAAATTGACCAAAAACATTAGAAATATATTCAATAATACCTTCATCCCAAAATTTTTAAAGGATCACAAGGAGACACACCCAAATATGCAACATACTAATCTCAATAAAATTTAAGCATGTTGACCAAATTTCGTAATAAAGAAAATCCTTGCCAAAAAACCAAGGACCTCCTTGAAAAATGTGAGTTTCTTTCCTCTATTGAGAAAAAGTAAAATAGCAAAAAACCATTCATCAAGGCCATAATGCAAAGACTAGGAGCCATCCAACAATCAAAAGCCTAACTTGAGATAACATTAAGATTTAGTCTATAACCAAAAAATATTCAATACAAGTAGATTTTAAACCATAGGAAGTTCTATTTATCCACTCATTTAAAATAGATATAGAAGTAGTAGACAGAGCTAAAGGAACTCCAATAGGGCTAAACAATAACTAAGAGGCCTCCTATGGACCCACATTAGAAGCAGCCACTCCCATAGTTACAAGAAGATACATTTTTAGACAAGGAGGTTTTAGATCCTACAAAATTACCTAAACAACATTCTCTAATAACCTATTCTATAGAGGACCAACACTAGCAGGAATGAGGGTTATCTCCAAGAAGGAGACTCCAAAGAAGAGCCCACCCTAGGAGATAGGGAAGGAAAAGAAGCCTCCTCAATCCCAACAACTATAGTGATTAGATTAAGTAAGGGCATGTGTAGATTAGTGATAGGTTGAGGAGGAGGAATATTAGACAACAAAAGGACCCTCGTGAGAGTTGTACCTAGCCCATTATGAATTACACAACCAAAATTCTCACCATGCAACTCAAAAACTAAAAAATTTCGGGTTGATTTTTGGGAATTCAACTACAAAGCCATAAGCAAAAAATCCTACTCATGATCCAACTGATCACCCCTCCATGTAGAAATATAATACTTTTAATTATGGGCATTCAATCAAGCCTCTAGGAGAATGTCTAAGAGGGTTTCTTCCTCATCAAAGCACCATGATAACCCATCCTCCAAAACTAAGTTATAATCCATACGAACAACATCATTTTTGTAGTGCCCCTCTAGTTGCTATTATGTATTTCTGATTTGTTCAGGCTATTAGTCAGTACCTTTACTATGATTGATATGGACACCTTCTGATTATTTAATGATCATTGGATTTAGAGTGATGTGGATGTTATACTTTGATGTGATGGTACATTATGTGGATGCTTTTGATTAGTGTATTTGTTATTTGAGTTAATATTGATGTACACTCATGTGGTGATTTACTGAGGCTTTAAATTTCATCTGTCTTGATGTGGATGTATTGGTGAAGGGGATGGGATTACATCACTCACTTGCGAGGGCCTTGTGATTTTGTAATTTTTCTTCACGGTGTGTCTGCTATGTTTTATGCATATTTGACACTAGTCTTGTTTTGCAGGATTGTAGGTACGAGACATTGTCTCCAACTGGCTTCGCAGGTATGAGTGTGCCCACTTTCCCAATGGTTATGTTAATAGGGAGATTGTAACAGATTGGCCTTGTCAAACCACAATGCCAGTCATAGTGTGTAGTGAATTCATGTTTAGTATGTCATAATGTCATTTCATCCTTGTTTGTTTTGATAATTAATTATCTTGCAATGTTGTTTGAAAAAAATTAATGATTGTAGGTTTTAAATGTTATTTATTTATTTTAGAGTAAAGTTGTTAAAATATTTTCATTTAATTTAATTAATTAATTTTAATTTATTGGTAAAGTAATTTAATCTTTGTGATTAAATTTATCTAATAAGTAAATAATTTAATTAAATAAATTTAGTTGTTGAGTAAATAAATTAATCAATTAATTTTTTTAAGTGAATAGTTTAATTGTATTTGTAAAGTGCATAGATTAAATGATTTAAATCTATTTTGAAATTAAATTGTGCCTTAAATTATTAAAATGAAAAATATCTTGTAAATGCATAAGAAGAAAATATCTATAGTGGTTGAAAAAGATTATTTTAATTTTGACTAAGTGTTGGAAATTAAAGAGAGGATATAGATTTTTTTTGAAAGATCTTGTTGGGGAAGGTGAGGAAAATTTGGCTATTAAAAATATAGAGGAAGGTTTTTCTCTACAATTTTTACATTTTTGGTTTAGAAAACTGGAAATTTTGGAAGACTAGAAGATTGGAAGATTAGATTTTGCAGGGAAGTTAAACTTCAAATTTTATTTCTTTAGACTTCAGAAAATAGGTTCCAGTTTGCTTTAAGGTTTAGAAGTTTTGATTTTAAATTTTGAAAGGATTCCTATGAATTTTTGAAAACCTTTATAGAAAAATCAAGAAAAAACCTTTGATCCTTTGTGGGGAAACAAATTTAATAGTAAAAACAAAGAATTGAGTTTTTTCCTCTGTGGAAACGAGGAGTTAAAGAAAACCCCAAAGAAATTTTCCATACGACAAAATGGCTGCATCTAGGAAGTTTTTGATTAAAAAAATAAATAAAAATTAAAAATTTAATGTTACATTAGGGGTGCTAGAGGGGCTAAAATTTAATGTTACATTAGGGGTGCTGGGGGAGCTAGCCCCACAACCATCCCCATTATGGGAGCCACTAGCTGTGGAGGCAGGACCCAACGTTGCCCCCATAGGCAACGACCGCCATAAGGGGGAGGTTGTGTAACAGCCCACCCAGCAGTAGAGTCGCCCCTACATCCACTGCCTTTGGTTGGGGTTTGCTTTGTATAATTTTTTATTTTTTATATATTATATATAATATTTATTTATTATATATATAATATATATATTATATTATATTATATTATATTATATTATATCTTTTTATTATTTAATATATATATATTAATGTATATATAATAAGTATATAATTATATATATGTTTAATATATATTTATATTTAAATATAATTATCTTAAGATTATTTTATTATAATAGATGAAAATATTTATTTTAAAATGAAATGATTTCAATGGGGAAGTGGGATTTTTATATTTAAATATTATTGGGAAACTAAAGTAAACCTTTAGATATAAATTATTATTTCTTGTCAAATGCTCAAGTAGTTATTTAAAAAAGGGAATGATTTTAAGGGAAATGGTTATTTGTCTTAAATGAAATTATTTTTTTTAAGAAAGGGATTTTTTATTTATATTTCTTATTGGTAGTACACATGGTATTTTATCTAGTATGGTCACCTGGTTGTATGAACAAGTTGTGTTGTACATCGTTATGAGTTGGTATTTGTGATTGGTTATGTGCAGCTAGTTTACCCTATGTTAGTGGAATTGATCCCTTAGGTTGTTAATAGGGGAGTGGCTTTTCATGAGGGCCGACACACTAAGTGGCATCAGGATAACTCATGCAGAATTAGTTTAATCAATGAAAATTAAATAAATATGTTAGGGAAAAAAGGGTAGTTTAAACACTTAACTTTTGTTAATGCCTCGCTCATGGACTGAAGGACTAGTAAAGACATGGAATGAGATGAGAAGGCTTGGAATGGAAAGATTGATATCTTGTTTCTCGGAAAGATAATCGATTTCGCATTGGATTGCATTTGGGGCTGGATTTCGTAAGAGGTCACAAGGGTAACCTAAGATGGGGGTTGAAGCCTAGGAAGATTCACCAGGGTAACCCATGCAACTTTATGATGACAATCCTCCTATAACAACCATGAGTCAGTTTGTTATATTGTGTGATTGATCATTGTTATCTGGAATCATTGTAACCATTTTGTAAGTTTTGTACTTGTGTAGTTCAATATTGTTTTTTCCTATATCTAGAGGTTGTAGGTTTTCCTAGGAAGCTCTTTTACTATCTCCTAGCATGGGGGTTGGTCCTTTGGGTACCATGTAATACCCCCATGTTACTAATACTTGTATTATTATTTGTTACTCTTATGTGTGAGCTTGATGCTAGTTTCTAATGGTGATTAGTTCACCGTCTTGGTGTGTCAGGATGCCTCCTGTATTAGAGAATCTTATTTTCTTTTGTTTACCGGCTTTCTGGAGTAAGCCAATTTTATGGGGAGGAGGATGTAGTACCCCTCCTCTTACTGGTTGGATTTATTATTTTCTATGTGTTCGTTGCTACTTGTGACTTTGATGATACTATTATTGTTTGATTTGGTTGGTTAGATGTTTGACGATGATGTTATTTCATTATGGACATGATTATTTCATATGACATTATGGTTGGTTATATTAGTTGATTTTCAGAGTTATAATATGATGCAGTGATTTAATTAGATATGTTATGAGATGATTGTTAGTTAGAAATGTTGAGTTATTGGTTATATTATAATTGTTAGAATAGGTGTGATGAAGGACAATATGGCATCACTCGTATGCGAGTGCCTTGTTATGTTGTGATTCCTTCTCACAATGTAGTACTTTAATTTAATGCTTCGATTATATATATATGTATGCACATGTACATGACTTTATTTGTATGCAGGTACAAGTCTCAATTCCACCTGCTTCGGCAGGACAGGGCGAGCACCAATAGCCCAACGGTTAAATGTTGAAACAGAGGTGACGATGAAGTCATCCCATCCCATGATGTCAGATCATCTCGTTGATTGGTATTGTTCATTTTTGTAATTGTCATCATTTGAGGTTTGTGTTTTGTATTTTGTCATCTTTTGGTTAATGTTGGTACTTTATATGTGAGGTGTATTCGATTTTAATGATGGAAATAATTGTTTGTTTTAATGTTAGATTTAAATTCTTTTTAAATATTTAACTGATTTAATTATTGTTGAAATCATATATTTCAATTAAATGATAATTAAATATTAAATGTGTTTTAATTATTTTAATCAATTATCTCGTGAGGATAATTGTAGAATAAATTATTTAAATTAAATAGATAATGTGGTGTGCAAGTAAAGTGGTAAAAATAGAAATTAAAACAATAAAACAAATAAAAGAATAAAAAAGATTGTGAGAACAAATAGGAATACAAATATAATTAAAAAGCTTTCTTTTAAAGAATGATTTTCTTTTATTTTTGATTTTTAGAGTTTTTGAGAAGAGAGGGATATTATCTTTTATTGAATTAAGAATTTTTGGTAAGTTTCGAGACATAGAAGATTAGGGATTGAGAAGTTGCACAAGTTATTATGTTATGTGAATCTAAAGAGAATAGGGGTTTTTGGATCTTTTGCTAATTTGAAGAGAGTTCTAGAAAGGGTTTGGGAATCTATTACTAGTTATTTGGAGTCTTCTGAACAAAGGATCAGGTTCGATATTTGAGCATGGTGACTCAAAGGAGATTCAAAGGAAGAAGGAGGAGTTCTTCGTAAAGGCCATCAGGAACCAGCTTCATTGGATTCTCAAAGAAGCGCAGGACTCCAGGTTCTTGTCTCTATCTTTGATTCTCTCAATCTGCAAAATAAACCAAAAACTATGATTTGAATGAATTTGTGTTGCTAATAAACAAAAAGAATCTATCTGTGATTTAGATTTAAGTGATTTTCTTGAGTTTAGGAAATGAATAAACAAATAGGTTTTCCTTCGAAAGGAAATGTTGAGATTAGGAATAATGCTTCGTAGACAAACTGAAAAGAAACTCTGTCAAAATTCCAATTGCTCACTCTTATGTTTACTGAGGAAAAGATCAATCCTTGTGTTTAAATAGATTTGAAATTTGTTTTTTCGTGATTATCTTTTATATGTATTTTTAAATATGTGATGGATCTATTTTCTTTTCTTTTATATACAAAAAATTAAATTATTTGTGTGTATGTAATTATATATATATATAACTATATTTATATTCATTGAAATATATATATATATATATATAGAGAGATTTCATGTATATATATATACATATATACCTATAGATATATCCTTGTATTTTTTTTTATTGCAATCTTTTGTTTAAAGTATTTATATTTTTTTTAAAGGAAACGAAAATTGAAAATTTTGAAAACTGTTCCTGTACCGTGCGCAGAAAAAGTATTTCGTTTTCCGTGTTGATTGAGAAAAATAAAATAAAATATAAAAAGTTTTTGGTATATCAAAATTTTATTTGTTTATTGGGGGTTAGAGGGCGGTAGGGCGATACCAGGCTCTACTGGCTGGCAGCTATCACGGCCAGGTCACTTCTGGTTTCGGTAATGCAGGCTGACCGAGAGCACCCGGCCCAATGGCATATGCGGCAAAACCAGAACAATGCCGCCACGGAAGCCCTATGGTTTCATGGGGAATTTTATTTTGTTTATTTTATATGTGTTTCAGTTTCGTTCTTCCATTCCATTCCGGCTCCTCCTCCCTCATTTCTCATTCAATTTTTCAGAATCTCAATGGATTCCTGAATGTCAGGATTGTGATTTAAAAATGGATTATAATTATTTAATTTTTTTTTTAAAGTTGATTTATTATATTTAGGAATATCATTTTGCACTAGAGTTAAATACCCAAGGTTGGATATTTTTTTTGTCATTCTAGGAATTTTGATATATTTTAAAATGGCACTATTTATTTTTGTTTTGGATAGAGTAATTTGTTAGGAAAAAATTAGACTTTAACTATGATTGTAGACCTTGTTGAGACAATTGTATTTAATTACATAATCAGGATTGGAATCAAACGTAATGGTGCAACCTTGTAAATGTTATCTGAGTTTTCTTTTTATGTTGTGGTTTTCTTTGCTTAGTGTTGTCGATGTGGGAACCGTATTGTCCTATGAAAACCTTGTTCCAGAGGCTTGTTATTTAAAGTGTGAGTTGCCTTTGTTTATGATTTTGAGCGTTATTGGTGTTATGTTAGGAAGGGTTGAATGGGGTTGTAAGACTTTTGATTATGAGGAATTGCGAGATGGTTAATGCCTCGCATGAGCTTGTTTTGAGTATTATGCTTTATATGTTTTAGTTCAACCCTTGCCTAGTTTTGATTTATGTTAGGGGTTATAGGGAGAGTGGCTCTTCGTGGGCGTCGGCGCCTCAGAAGGAGGAAGTGCTCAGGGGAACCCACGTAAGAGTAGTTAAACAAGTGATAACCTAAAAATAGAATTTAGGGGGATGGGTAGTAAAACACACAAGATAATTAAAACTGGATTCCTCGTCTATGCATTAGGGCTACCGTAGACTAGTGATAGATTGAGTAGGTCGTGGTCGGCAAAGTCGTAGTCTCATCTTCAAGAGAGATTATCGGCTCCGCATTAGCTACCCTATGGTGCCAGCACCTCAGTTAGGAGGAAGGGCCAGGAGATCCATAGATGGGTGTCGGCACCTCAGTTGGAGGAAGTGCCAGGGGATCCCATGAGAGCTATGCGATGACACTCCGCTAGACACCACTGTTCTTGGTTCTTGTTGCCTCTGGATATTGTAATCTTTATGTTGTTTTCGAGGGCCAGGGAATCCATAGATGGGTGCCGGCACCTCAGTTGGAGGAAGTGCTAGGGGATCCCATGAGAGCTATGTGATGACCCTCCCCACTAGACACCCTTGTTCTTGTTTCTTGTTGCTTATGGATATTGTAATCTTTATGTTGTTTTCGAGGGCTAGGGAATCCATAGATGGGTGTCGGTGCCTCAGTTGGAGGAAGTGCTAGGGGATCCCATGAGAGCTATGCGATGACCCTCCCCACTAGACACCCTTGTTCTTGTTTCTTGTTGCTTCTAGATATTGTAACTTTATGTTGTTTTCGAGGGCTAGGGAGTCCATAGATGGGTGCCGGTGCCTCAGTTAGAGGAAGTGCCAGGGGATCCCATGAGAGCTATGTGATGACCCTCTCCATTTGACACCCGTTTGCCTTGTTTCTAGTTGCCTCTGGAATTTGTGTATTGAATTGTTGTTTTAGACTTATATGGAATCATGTTCTTTTTATTGTTTCAGGTTTATTTGGAAATGTATTTTGGATGTTGTTGTGGTTCTTCTGGATATTGTATCTTTATGATGCTTTTGATCTTGTGAATTTGTTTCATGATTGCTAATTGGTGATACTTCATGTTATTGTGATGAGTTTCGTAGTTTCAACTTGTTATGTGATTTGTGAACGTTGATGGTTGTTCATTGTATGCTTTGAGTTGTACTTGTTTTATTACATGTTGTTGTTGATTTGGTTTGACATTCATGGTCGGGTTCACTTCCTCGTCACCTTTGAACACAGGGGGTGAGTTACTTGTAATTCACATGGTTGGGTGGAACGTGCTCCGCACCCGTTGGGTTCCCCATCAGCATCCTGTCTTCTCAGCATATCCAGTGGGAGTTGTACCAGTATTCACCTTGTATTTAGATTTCAATATATTTGTAGCATCCCACATGTTGGGAAAATTCAATGTAATTCATTTATCAGAGTTTGTAATGTAACATTAAAACAATGATGTAATAGTTAGGATCCTTTGTAACTCTATTAAGAGATTTATTGTGGAGGTAACTACACGATGTTTATTATTCTCGCATCATGGTTTTTGGATGTATCCTTATCCTTGGTTATCATTATAAATGATATTGTTGTAATCTTTATTTTTATTTCTGTTTAGTTGTTACGATGTAACCTCGCGTGCCCCAGAGAACTAAGTGTGTTAATGCTTGGTAATATACTATGTGGTTATGGTTTAATGTTATTGCATGTTTAATTTAATTGGTTTAAAAAAAAAATATATTTGCATTGTGTGTGTTCTCTGGGGTTTGCACGGTGGGCGTTACATACCACTTGGTTGGGTGGAACATGCACCTTACACCATTGGGTCCCCAGTTCTTGTTCATGATGGTGAGTACTTCATGATGTGAAAGCTCATGTGTACTAGTGAATTTCTAATTCTTTCATGTTCTCTCTTGTATTTGTTGATACCTTGTAATTTTTAATTGTATCACTCAATTGTATTCGAGGAGAATCTTTCTAATTTGTAATTGTAACACTTTTGTAGGAACTATCTCATTTGGAAATGAGATTTGTAATTGTAATATTGAATGGATGCAATGTATGAATGGATCATGATTGTACTTTATATTTTATGAGTTGTATTTTAATGTTAATAGATGTATGATCTTTAATTCATGAGTAATAATCTTATGTTATATTTAGTAACTTTTGATAGAAATTGGTATTGTAAGTAAGTGTCATCATGTACCTTAGAGAATGTATGTATAAGTGTAGTTTACTTTACTTGTTTGATTACACTTTAAAAAAAAAATGTTCGCTTTCATTATGTGTGTGACATTCTCTAGGGTTTCATGGCAGGTGTTACAATTTCTATTAGTGTGATCACTAACACTATAGCAAGTCACCTCCATAGCAAGATAACGTAGGGTATATGGAAATAACCAAAAGACCCAGTCACTTCCATCACCTTCACCATCTTCACCATTTCCCTACCTAGAATATTCGTTGCCAATATCTACCACTCTCACTCCAACTAGGGTTTCCATCACATCAATAAAGAAGTATTAAAATCTTTCATATGTTTACTTAAGAAATATATAAAGAAAAAAATTGTATTTACTATAACTATTTATGTAACACATTCTAAGGATTTTATGTAAAATAAAATAAAAATAAACCCCTTTACATGAGCATAAAATTATTAATTAAATTATAATAATTAAAATAATTAAAATATAAGATGTGTTATATTTAAATTTTATGTCTCAACTTACATTTGACATGCATATGATTGTCACTAATTTTTTATTATAATCATTATTTGAATTCATTGAATTTTTTGTTGGTATGAATTGAATATGTGAACTATTACCTTATCAATTTCTTTATAATGATGGTTACCAAAACTAATAACATTAATGTGAAAAAAAATAAAAACTAGTAATTATAAATTTTGTTAGATTCATAGGTTACTTTGAGCCTATTTATTTATCTTGCATTAAATATAAATTATTTACCTTCACAATTTTTAGATCTTTAATTATGTATTTCTATGGTTTCTTCTATATTTTTATGATGTGAAGGGTGATTTCATCATTGACTTATTTTAAAACATGAATATAAAACCAATCATAGAAAATTTAAAATTTTATGAATATTATTATCCTTATTCTTTAATAAAAAGGAGGTAAAAATTTATTGAATTAAAGAAAGACTACACAGCACTAAGCAACGACCAAAAAAAACCATCAATTGATCACACAAAAAAAGTCCCCAAAGGAATCCAACGAAGGAAACAATTACATGTGTTTAAGTCTTCCATTATTATCTTTTTGAGGGACAAAGAGAGCTTTGAGGATAAAATACCCCAGTAATCTATAATCCACCTCTCCACATGGTCAAAGGCCCACTTCAGTAGAAGATCAACCACCTAATTCCATTCCCTAGGAATATGAGAAAAGGAAACAAATTCGAAAGAACTACATAAATTCACAATTTGTTTGATCACCACAACCAATTTCCAATTAACACGATTGAATCTCTACTCATTTAGCATATCAACTACAATCTATGAATTAGGTTGAAAAATAATGCTCTTCTAGCATAGGGAATAACCTCTTTCAATAGAATGTAAAATAACAAGAGCCTCCATTAGATTATTACAATGTTGAACCTTGTAACTAGAAAAAAAAAACACCCC